>QTSX02005157.1:0-168166 GCA_014839935.2 Entomophthora muscae
GGAAGTTCCATGTAAGGTTTTAAGCCAAGGAATAATCTCAGGAGAATCAGCAAGTCGTTCTGGTTCAGGATGAGTACCTGCCATTTGATATTGCCATCAGGATTAATCCATATCGCTAGATACAAGGGCGGCTCATCAAGCCCCCTGTGTATTGTAAGATACATTAGCAGGCAAGGCTGGAAACTTGGTTGCAACATGGGGCTGACCACAGGATGGGTAATAAAGAGCTTGAAGGCTCCCAACAATCAGAATAGGTGCCTAGCCAATCAAGGCCGTTCTGGTACCAGGTTTTCCCAGAGTAGCCATCACCCACAAAACAGTACCCTTCTCAGTAAAGCTGGGTAGCATCCAAGTTAGGATCTCTGGGCCCATCAGAGTGTCCTTAGCCAAAAAGTGATTGTAGGTCTAGAATGTCTGTGCTACAACTGCCCTTATATCAACTGGGACACCTCTTCCATTTTTCTCAGAAGAATATTGTTGGTTTCCAAATCTAACCAATTGAGATGAACAAATTACTGAACTGCACCTTCTTTGTACACATCTACAAATAAGAGACCTATGAGGTTAAAGGGGGAAAGTAGGATTCCAATCATTGTTCAGTTAAAGTTATCAGATCTGAACCCCACGCCACTCCCCCTCATTGGGACTCACCACCAGCCTTGCAGTAATTACTTGAAAAGATCAAGGATTTATTCAGCAAAACACTGGAACAATTACCTCCACCTCAAGAAATCCAGCATGCTGTGCAGCTGTAATAGTCATTACCAAAGGCCCAACCACTATACCCTCTAAAGACCAAGGAGAATGAGACTATCTGATAACACCTTGTGGACGTCTTAGATAAGGATTTTTTCTCACTATGACTATACAGAGACACAGTATTATATGTGGTAAAAAAGAACCAGTCACTATGCCTGGTCACAGACTACTGCACCCTAAACAAAGAATAGTAAAGAAAAAATATCCCTTACCATTTATTGATGAATCATTTGATATAATAACTGAGTGAAAAACTCTCTATCAAGATTAATCTCACTGCAGGGTACAACTAAGTTGGGATTGCCCCTGGGAATCAGGCAAAAACTGCCTTCCAAACACGCTATGGGTTGTTTGAGTGCCATTTTATGAATTTTGGCATGCCTAATGTGGCATCCACATTTGCAATGCTCATGATCAAGGCCTTAATGGACAAAATTGAAAATTGTGTTATGGTATAACCAGATGAAATCATTTTATTCAATTAGTACCAAGAAACACACCCCTATAACCTCTGGACTGTTCTCAACATCCTTTGAAAACATCAGCTGAAGGCTAAACAATCTAAATGTAAGTTCCTACAGTCCAAGCTACTGTTTCTGGGAAACATCATCTCTGCCAAGGGGATAAAATCCAGCCCAACCAAGATCAAAGCAATCATCATTATGTTTACTCCCACTGATTTGGGTCAGGTATACATCTTCCTGGGAATGGTTGTATATGTGTGCAAGTTTATCCCTAGCTGTGGGGAGCTAATTGCCCATCTACCAAATTACTTGAATTCAAAAAATAATTTTAATGGACCCCAATGTGGGACCAGGGATTTTAAAAACTCATGAAGAGGATTAAAACAGCACTTTTCCTTCAGCTTTCTAACAGGGACCATCAGTATGAACTTGAAACTGACACCTCAGATAGGGACATAGGGGGAGTACTGCAGGTAGAAAACAATGAAGGTGTCTTTCTTCCAGTAGCCTACAAGTCCAGGAAACTCACCAACACTAAACAAGGTTATCTCATCCACAATAAGGAGCTAAATAAAATTGTCTATTGTGTTGAGAAGTAGCATTGTTACCTGTAAGGCACTACCTTCCCACCCTGGGTTCTTACAGATAGTAAGTCCCTCCAATATTTCAACACAGTCACACCTGAATCAACATCAATCAGAGTGTATTGAATTCCTGTCCCATTATTAACTCTGTATAAGTATAAGCCTGGGAAGGAGTTGGTCACGGCAGACACTCTCTCCAGACTATATGTGGTCTTAATCACAGGGGGGAGAAACAGACTAGACCCTGACTGACCCATGCTGTACTTACATCCAGAAAATACTTGATACAAGAGTTTAATTTGGCAATAATCTTAAAGCTAAAGGACAACAAGCGCCAGCTAACAACTGATACTGGGAATGTCTTCTGCTGGGCTTAGACATGAGAAAATATGCCTAACATAACCACTACCCAACAGGGAGGCAACTGCCAGAATTAACTCATATAGCATGTGAATTCCTCCACATTGAAAACTTCAAAGATTGTTTTTGCTTTATCTTTTATAATTTCAATCACATCTCAAAATAAGAATATAACATTGCTCTTATTATTAGTGTCAATTATTTAATCCAGAACAAATATCCTTTAATATTAGAGATGGGAAAAATATTTTTGAGGATTGTCAATATGGAGGATGTTCTATGCTGTATGAGTTAATTCTGGAGGTTGATAACAGGAAGATATCATCCTTCACTACCACTACACTTTAGGTTGCATATGTGGATGCAAACTGTTCAAAATTATGATATATAAAGTCTAGTGGCCACATATGTGCCAGGATATTCTGGATCCCCTTGAGACTTTTGTGTTATGTGGGAAGAATACATCCAAACCTGACCCTTCAAAGTCAGTGTTGCCCATCATGGCCAAGGAACCCTTTGAGCAATGGGCCCTTTACACTGTAGGGCTCTTTCACAAAGATAAGCTAGGGAAGAAGTTTATTATTCCTACCATCACCTATTTCACATATTAGCCTGTAGCTTGGGTGACCGCTAACCAGACTGCCACCACCATCATATGGTTCATTGTTAAGAAGATTTTGGCACACTTTTTTGCCCCAAGCAACTTATCATAAATGGCAGGATGGAACTTGTAGGTAATTTTATGAAAGCATACTGCATGAATGATGCTCTTGGAAAAATAGTTACCACATAACACCACCCAAAGGCTAATTGGCTCAGTAGATCACCTGAAGGAGTTCCTGGTCCAGATAATTGCCAAGGTGTCCCAGGAACATCCAAAAACCACCTTTACTGAGCATCTCCCAACTGTGTTACTCATCTTAAAAGCTATATTCAACCACAGTACAGGTTTCAGTCCCAGAAAACTGGCCTTTGATACTCCTGATGATGTGATGGGGGTAGACAAGAGCAAGCTTAAATAAACTTTTTCAAAAAATTACCCCTCAAAATCACTCCTCATTAGCACAGTGGTAGGCCAAGGCCCACAATATCAAACAAGAGCAAATTAAGGGGGTAAAAAGGAACCTAGAGACACAATATTCTGTAAGTGATCCAGCTTACAACCTCAATCCCCAAACTGTAAAGCTTGAACCCAACCACCTTGGGTATTTAAAGATGTCTGCTGTCTACACTAAACACACTTACCAGCTTGAAAATACCCAAGGTAACACCAAGAAACTTCATCAAAAATGATTGCGCCATGCTGCACTGTACCCACGCAGAAAGCTTTAATACATAACTTCCTGGATCTCCTGCAAATTCTGATCCTGGTGCCAGATGACAAACATGGGATAAGGGGGAGAGTTTTGACTCAGATTACTCCACTGTCTGATAACATACCACACAGCACACAGGAGCACTCATAAAGGCGCCCCATAACATATCTAACAGCATGGGGTATCATGTGGCTAACGTTGAGTTACGGGGAATTCCTCCTGAATAGAAAGGGCTGCCAATGCAATATACTGATCTCTCCTTAAGATTTTCCCAGCCTGAACCCTATTCAGAACTCTCCCCATTGCCACCCCTGGGTGAGTGTGTGGCTTCCCAGTACAGTATATCAATTACCCTGTTCATAAATAAACATCACCCCATCCCTATCCTTTCTATTGGACAGTTTTCTCTCCAATATAATACTGATCTATGATAAGTTCAGTTGCAACAAAAGGTGCAGAGCAACCATACCTGGGCTCTCAAAATTTCCAGGGATAAACTGGATAGGATCCTTCCCACCTGTTGTGATGTTGGTCTTTAGGTCCTTGTGGTTGAGGGGGCAGGACAATTCTTGGTGTATTGTTGGCTGGCTTAACCAGTAGAGTATGATGAAGACCTGGTACACAATCAGTTACTGATAATAAGCTGTAAGCCTTTACCTTCTCTCTGGAGGTAACAACTAAAAGTAGTCAATAAACCAAGTAATCTAAATCAGTGTGTTTTATTTGTTTGGATAAAGGAAGAGTTATATAGAGGATGAGAAGCAAGGTATAATTATTGTACATTCAGCACAGGTACTTTAGATCCAGAGTAATCAGAATAGGCTGCATGCACAGCTATGCATATTTACAGCACAGCTACTTAGATGCAGGTAGAAAGCACCCTCCGTTTTTATCAGGATGTGCAGCATATTTTTAGCTTTATGCATAGCTTAGACGCAGCCTGATTAAAAATATGCAATTACATGAAGCCTAAAGTATCAACAGAGCAAAACAATCAATTATCTCTGTGCACAAGCAAAAGGAAGCATGGGCAGGAATGGTTTACATCATGACATTAATACAAGTGCACATGTTGCCTTGTTTTATCTCATAGTGCCGTCATACCAAAGCTACAGCATTTCTGTTGTCCTTTTGAACTCAAATTTTTCTTGCAACACCACCCCAATAATCCTGCCCAAGGAGACCAGATAGGGTAGCATGAAGAGCCCACGCCAGAGGCAGAGGGAGAAACTCCAAGAAGCTAGAGGATATCATGAAATACCCCACCCACATTGGTATCTACTATGAGCTGGCTCAGGCCAAGGTTCCCATAAAGGTTGGCAAGGGCTCTGCCCAGGGATGATATCCTTACCTCCCCAAGCATTCTACTGTCTCCCGCAAAAGTTCTTGGATCCCAATAAGATTTTAGCTCTGAAGGGCTTAAAGGGGCTAGGGACGCCTTTGATCTATTTTCTTTCCTGGCTCCAATGAGCACAGAGGAAGTTGATGCCCTCTATAAAACACTCAAATGTCATCAACATATCCTGGCCAACTGGGAAGCCACTTCTCCTTTCATTGTGTATCTTAAAATCATCAGGTTAGAGTTTTCCGGGGAAAAAGTTCATGAAGGGCGGGGACTCTGGAATATGGAGCTACTAAAGCGGGTGAGAAAGGGGTTAACCAAGACAGCTTCCTCCCGTGAAGGGTGGCCCTGCCAGCTTGCAGCTAGGGCCATGGCAAAGAGACCCAGTTTCCTCAAGATGCTGGCTCATCTTGAGGCCCATACTCTATTGCTGCTGGCTGAGTCAAGGTTAGATCAAAGGATAAGGACCATGTCCTGTACAGACAAGGGGTATAAAAAGTGTCTAGATCTACAGGAAAACTTGATTAATTTCTCAAAGGTGAATAGCTTGAGCTGGTTAAAGGGTTTTATTTGTATCTTTCTATTGATATTTTCCCCTTTTCAAACAAGCTATTCTGCTTGTTGCAACTAATCTAAGCATAGTTAATTATTTTGTTTTAGGGAAGACAAAGGTTCAGGAAAGAACAGAAATGGATTGGGAATAATGTGATCCTTATTGAGAATACTGCACGTTGTTATACTGTGGTGATAAGCTATTAGGCTGATAAGGGGACACACTTGTGGAAGTGATAAATAAGGTTTATAAATGTACTAGGAAAACTCATGTGAGAGGTTTCTGTAATGGGATTCTGCCTGAATAGGGGTATATGTGATCCTATCAATCTGAGGGAATCAGGAGGGGATATGATGTTGGATCTGCCATGAGACAGTTTTATGAGCGCCTCCTGGGTACTGTGAGGTACAGTGGCAACTGGGATAGCTATTTTGGTTGCAACACTCCCTATTTTCCTTTTGTTTTTAGTAGTTGTTATCTCTTATCTAGAGCTTAGTTATTATATATATACTATATTATACAGCTAGTATAGCTGAAAGAGGCTTCTTTTTGATGCCTTTGGTATGCACTTCAGATGGCCTAGTTGCTATAGATTGACCCATTTCCTTATCACAGATTTGATTTTCTGAGAGGCTCCTTTTACTGCCCAAGACATTTATTTTTACATGATCTTTTGGGCTTCAAGAGGAAATGCTGGTTTGGTTGTTGCTTTTACAGTAGATAGGTAAGATGTAGTATTTACTATTGCTTTCATAATGGATATTTTTTAGATACTGGTTTCAATTTGGTGTTGTCTACTGCTGTAGATGGGTTCATATACAAATGGTCATAGGGAATCAATGGGTAATTTTGATGGTAATGAAAAATAACGCTCTACTTGCAATTCCATTGGATCAGGTGGATCTGGTGGGTTGATTGATCACTGATATAAAAGTGCTCTAGCAAAGCTAGTAAATTGTCCATGGATTGGGTTCAGGACCTTCTAGCTATTGCCAAAACAGATTGTTACATAGTAACTATCTTACATAGAAATTATCTATCTTATTTTGGCGTCAGATTGTAAGGATCACTAAATATGGCAAGAAGGTGGATGAAAGCCCCACTATGATTCTCAGAACATGTCAGCATGTTTCTAACAATGGTGCAGGTGCTAATAACACCTCTACATCTATTGTGCAGCCAAAGAAGTATATAACTTCCCTTCTTTTCACCAATAAACGTATAATTTTACACTTACTACTTGATATACATTCGAATACTCTTAGTTGTTACCTCCACTGGATAGGTAAAGACTTAATGCCATCTTATCAGTCGTAAGCCATTGCAAATAAAACCTTTCCTGTTTCTGTTAAGCAAACAACCCACCAAGAAGTAACTAGAAGAACTAGAAGGGCTGATTTTACGACACCTATCTATAAAGTGGATTAATTTCATAAAATATATGTTTAAAAAAGAGTTTAGCGAAGATGAAATATTATGCCAGATGTGAAAGGTCTAAAGCGTTAGAACCCTATCAAGCGTTATTTAATACGATACTATAGAGAGATCACTGGGGCAGGGGTATGGCATGATAGTCCATCAGAAAAGTAAAGATCCTGCGGTATGTGGTTGCAGTTTCGTTGAAGAAAGGATGTCTCTTTGCCTGGTTTAGTATGAAAATCCCCTGGGAGAACGAGGCCTCTAGGGCTTGGCTTCTACCCACGACCTTTTTGGATTCTACAAGATGCGCCATTATGTATGCCATTGCTGAGATGAGGATGTGTAGGATTTCAAATCCGAATGGAGCAAGGGTGATTGTCGAAGCCATGCGGATTGAATGCATGGCTAGTTCTAACCCCTTTGTAGAGAACTTGTTAAAAGTGCACGTCAAGAAGGTTGAGGATATGCGGCATAGTGAGTTGCTGGGGATGTAGGAGCCTAGCTTCATTAGCTCAATGTAGTCGGTGTTATACCGCAGTGCAAGTGCTAGGCGGGATTGGCGAAGAAGCGTCGTGTGAGATTGTGAAGTCGGTGTGCACTGCGATAGATAACTCCTTCCCCAAACGAGGTTTTCGTGTAATGATTCTAAATGGTTGGTGAACAGTTTTGTAAAAGAGGCAGCTCGTGATCTGTTTTTAAGGGCAAGCTTGTAGTCTCTATTTGCTTGAAGTAGAATGGTTTTTGAATGAAATATAGTTTGACTGGTGACAAAGTGGACGTGGTCACTAAAGCAGAAGTGATTTTGTTGGCTTAGTCGGATGAAGATGGCTGATTTCCGATGTGTGGTGATGCTTTTAAGACAATTTCTCTTCAACCACATTATGGATTTACATGAACTATAAGTGGAATATACCAATGTAGTCAAATAAAGAGCAAGTGTACGCTCGAGCCACTGGGGAGAGGAATTACATGTCATGTGTAATCCAAGGAGTGATGCCAGATGGTCGATAGTGCAGGTGATTCTAAAGCGGATGCCATCTATCCAGGATTGTCTTATGCCAAACTGGGCCAGGAGAAGACATTGGAGTGTATCAAATGTGTTTGGAAGACGTGTGATATCCGTGTGATTTAAGTTGTTGGTATGCATGGCCGTCTTTACTAAATCTGTTTGCCGCATGCGTTCCAATCCTATTTGCGCAATAATCTTCTTCAAGGTGTTAGACCGTGGCCTGGAATAGAAAGTTTCTTGGGAAAAGAGAGGGAAGAATGGGTTGAACATATGGAAGAAGACATTTGTAGCCGTGATGAGGGTTTCTTGAATTTCATGTTGAGGATATGAAAGATGGAAGTATTTTGTTGTTTCCGAAGGATGCAATGGAGTCTTGGATATATTTGAGCTCAACTGCAAGATCTCTCCGGCGTGGGCTGGCAGTGGCAATAAGAGTTCAAGGGGTAGTAATAAGTTCCATAAACGGGCACGCGTCATGGGGCAATGGTTATGGGCGTTGATCACCTGCGCCCAGGTCGAAGCCAGCAGCTTCTGTTCCTGCAGTTCCCATCCTTCTTTAGAGAACCCATGGATAATTCTCCCATCAAATTTGTTTCTACTCCGAGTGCACTTTTTCCCCACTTTGAGACATCGCTGGCACGCTGGAACTCCCTTATCACACTTCAGATGAGATGCGCTGCATTGGTCACAGCTGGTGTTGGTTCGTGATGCGTCTACAAATAAAGTAATGCCTTCACGATTAAGTTCCATCGGGGTCTCTTTATCCAAGAAACTTTAAATACTGGGGTCTGGTCACATCGATTGTCTAGGGGCGGCCATGCCACGAGACGATCATCCCTCAGCATACCTTAATGTTCTAAATCCACCCTTTTGGGATTGTTGCATAGGTTGCTGTTAATATCAGTTGATGCAATCCACTAAGTTGTGTCAATCCTTGACTAATAAAGGTGAACGAGTTTCTTCAACCAATCAAACCGTGGTATTTTGTCAGCTCGAGCATCGGAACTGTCATGCATCAGCCGAACAGATTGCCGTTGATTTGTTCCACACAACTTAATAGTAAAAGCCCAAGCAATACATAGCCTTTCCAAAAAGGCAATCTTGAAAATAAGAGTATAAATATATTAAAATCCACTAGTAACCTGACTTCCCATAACTGGGCTCCTTCATCCCACCCCACCACCATCCAACTTAGGTATTAGTTAGAATCTCCCTAGCTCAATCATCGGTAACTGGTCGCGATATAACCTCAGTTCATTTTCCGGATGCAGCGACCAGCTTTAAACATACAACTTTCCTTCAATCTCCCCTGCCTAGTTCTATGCGAAGCTGCTCGTTTTCGTGCCATTAGTTTGTCGCCACGCTCTTAAATCTGATAAACCCAAAATAAACCATCCATATCCCTTTCCGAGTTGATCTTTTATCCAAATCAAAGTATATCCGGTCTGGACTAGGGATACTTTAGCCAGCCCCAGCCAAAAATATCATCTGCATAATTGGGTTATAAACATACATTTCCTCTTTGAAGCGGTAACTGTGGTGAAATCGGCTCCCTGGTAGTCGACTATTAAGTAAAGTGAGAATTCAGGTTTTTATCTGATCAACTACTGGAAGTTGACACTTTTTAATAACAGTACTTATTGTACTGAATACTTTGAATATAAAAAAGTGATCAATACAGCTATACTATATTAAAGTGACCCCAGAGAATCCAACAATGCAATAAAAACATACCTTAACTAACAAGAATAAAGAGAAATAAGAATCATTTCTCATTTCACTCTGTAAAAAACACTCTCACTATAAAAATAGATTTATAATCATTAAAATCAAAGTTTCAATGCAACAAAAATAAAGAAAAATTCATTGTTATAAGTATTTTAAGATATAAAGAAGTATTAATACTTATTTGCCATACTTCATATAGGCACAGCTGTGAATATATTATGGCTTACCAGTAAACTAGCAGAAATTACAATATTGCCTTCCCATCCAGCTAAAATTATCCATCTCAAGCCTACCACCTATACTCAAGAATATTTAAAGATGTAAAAATTAACCCTAAAAGGTAAAGGTTAAAGCTAAAGATTAAAAATTAACACTGGAAAGTTAAAGGTTACAATTGAAAACCGTAGAAGCAAGCAAGTTTATTCATCACCCTTCCTCCCCTTATTCATCTTGACCCATCTAGGAGGGCAGTTATGATGATCTCAAGCTGCTGCTTAAGCTAGAGGCCTTGTACTAATGCTTGGTTGCATCCTGAACAGCCTTTGCAGGCAGGGACAACTTGGTTGAGGGCTTGGTGGGAGGGGACACAGTTAGCCAGATCACACTCCTTTGAGATTGTCTTTTCCTGCTCATGCCAGAGGAGGGCAAATAGCTTACCAGCTTGGGATAGAGCCCAAATTTTGACTTGCAGTGGCTGTGGTAGGCCTCAAGAGCAGAAGCTGTCTTTAGCACACTATTTATCATAGCCCGGTACACATTCCAGCTGGCCTTTACTCTGACCTTGCCTTAACCTTATTGTAACTGAACCAATTTGGATTCAGTATTTGAGTTGAGGAAGACAACAGTCCAATAGAAAGGACAAGAATGAATAGAATAAGGTATTGTTTATTGTAGAATATTGTGATTAATATAACATATGGGGAAAGCCACAAGGCTACAAGGGGGTGGCATAGTGGCATGTTCCATGTAAGGTTTGAAGCCAAGGAATAACTTTTGCAGGGATCATCAGGTCAAATTGGTAGCACTCCTAATTAGGAGGAAGTGCCCGCCATTTGACATTGTCATCAGATTGATTCATTTCATTAGACACGTCAAGGGGTGACTCATAAAGCGCCCCCTGTGTACCGTAAGATACATTAACGGGTGAGTCTAGAAACTTGGTTGCAACATCCCCCCTTGCCCCCTGCTTGTTATCAGACACCAGGATTGGAGTCTGAAGAAGATCTGGGAAGGTACTCACAAACAACCTTTGTGTGGGGATGGCGCGGCAGGGGCGCAAGCAATCATGGTGGAGCTTTTTGATATTACCTTGGGCATCTTTGAGTTAGTAGGTGTGGTTCTCATAGACCGCAGCTATCTTGAAGGGCCCTAGATGGTTGGGTTCTAATTTGGCTGAATTGGGGTTGAGGGTGTAGACAGGGTCACCTACAGCATATCTTGCCTCAAGGTGCTTTGTCCCTCCTTCAATTTGTTTGTGTTTGATCTCTTGGGCCTTGGCACGCCATTGGTTCAGAGATGGAGTTTTCAACAGGGGGTTTCCTGGGAACTGTAGACCGTAAATTCCCTTGTTCAACTCCCGTCAAACTGTCAGGCGTTTCAAAGGCCAGGGCGCTGGGGCTGAACCCGGTGCCTCTGTTAATTCTTGCTTGTAAAATAAGTAAAGCAGTAGGCAGGTGTTCAGTCCATTTGGTATTAGGGTGTTCCTGTGAGAGTTTGGCAAGCAGTTGAACCAGTGAGCCATTTAACTGCTCTATGCGTCCATTGGCTTGCAGATGGTAGGGGGTTGTAACTATACATTGGAGTGCATTCTTGACGCAGTATGCCTTCATGGCATGCCCAACAAGTTTGGGGCCACCATCTGTGATGAGGCGTTTGGGCCGCCCAAAGCAGGCCACAATTTCCTTGCCAATGAAGAGGGTGGCAGTATGGTTAGTTGTTTCCCAGGCCACTAGCCAATGGGTGAAGTAGTCAATGGCAGTTATGATGTATTTCTTTCCTAGTCTGCCTTTGGGGAGGGGTCCCACAATGTCAAGGGCCCACTGTTCAAAGGGTTCCATTACTTTGATGGGCAGGACAGACTTTGGGGGTGCAGGTTTAGACATATTCTTTTTTCACAGCACACATGTATTGAAGAGATCCAAGATGTCTTGACGCATACACAGCCACCAAACCTTCTATTTCATGATCTCAAAGAGGTTACATCCTCTGATGTGACCCAGGGTTTGGTGGTAATGCAGTATGGTGTCACCTTGTTGTGTGGTGGGGATGTAAGGCATCTTCTCACCTGTCTCTGCCTGGCGGCAGAAGTTGCCAGCATCCATGGTGAACTGAAGTTTGTTGTCCTTCAGCCTGGAGATGGTTACTGAGTTAAGGCTGTTGTAACAAGTTGCTTCAGGGCAGAGGTACGAAATTGGCCAATCTGGATCCAAGTTGTCATCCCCAATGATGAATGCTACGTAGAGGCGTGAGAGGGCGTCAGCTGTGATGAGTTCCTTCCCAGGCTTGTACTTGATGCACAACTGATAGGGGGATAGCGCTCAACCCAGCTTGCTTGGCAGTATGCCAAGTGGGACTGCCTGTTGAAGTACTGGAGTGACTTATGATCTGTCAGAATGCGGGGTGAAAAGGTAGCCCCTTCCAGGTAACAGCGCCACTTCTTGGTGCAGTGCAAAATTGCCGCTAATTCTTTATCATGAATGGGGTAACATTGTTCTGAGTTGGTAAGCTTCCTGGACTTATATGTCACAGGGAGGAAGACACCATTGTCAGTTTCTACCTGTAGCACGCTCCCTATAGCCCTGTCAGAGATGTCAGTCTCAAGTTTGTACTGGTGGTTTTGGTTGGGGAACTGCAGTATGGGTGCTGTTGTAAGTCTCTGCTTCAACATCTCAAAGGCCTGATCTCTGGCAGGGGTCCAATGGAAGCGCTGTTTGGTGTTGAGGAGTTTGTTGAGAGGTGCAATTAGTTCCCTGCAATTGGGAATGAGCTTGTGCACGTAGGCAACTATGTCTAAGAAGGTATACACCTGACCCACATCAGTGGGAGGCAGCATGCTGGCAATTGCCTTGATTTTGGCATGGTTGGGCTTTATCCCTTGGGCAGAGATGGTGTGCCCAAGGAACAGCAACTCCGACTTGAGGAACTCACATTTGGAGGGTTTAGCTTTTAGCTGATTTTTCCAAAGGGTGTCAAGGACAGCACAGAGGTGTTGGAGGTGCGTGGTTTGATCTTGACTGAAGACAATAATGTTGTCAAGGTACACAACCACATATTTTCCAATCAGTTCCTCAAATGCTTTGTTCATCAACATGGTAAATGTGGAAGGAGCACTGGTCATTCTGAAGTTCATGACTTGACACTCAAACAACCCATAGTGTGTGCAGAAGGCAGTTTTTGCCTCATCCCCTGGTGCAATGCAGACCTGGTTGTACCCTGCAGTGAGATTAATCTTGCTAAAGACCTTCACACCTGGGAGTGTGTCAAACAGGTTGTCAATCAACGGCATGGGTACTTATTCTTAACAGTCACCTCATCTAAGGCGCAATAATATGTGACCAGGCAAAGGGACCCGTCTTTCTTGGCTATAAAGAAGATAGCTGCCTTGTATGGAGAGAGCAAGGGGCAAATGAAACCCTTGTCAAGAGCGTCCATGAGGTGCTGGCAGAGGGTCTCATCTTCTTTGGGTGTAAGACAATATAAGGGGCGTGCCTTAGGTAACAACCCTTGGAGTTGTACAGCGTGCTAGATATCTTGAGGAGGAGGTAGTTGGTCCAGTGTTTTGCTGAAGACGTCCTTGTACTCCTCAAGGAGTGTAGCAAGCGCTGGTGGGAGCAAAGTGGTCAAGGGAGGGGCCGCAGGTAGTTTCCTGCAGATACCTTTGACTGAACATTGGTTGAAGTCTAGTTTCCCCCCTTGAAGTTGTACAAGCCTGTCTCTGTTATCCTAATAAACACAGTATAATGCAGTAACTTGCTCATTTCAACAGGGTATATCTGGAATCCCACCCCATTCCTATTAAGGGTGATGACAGAGGTATCCCAGTCAATGTAGGGGAGGTTGTGCCAAAGCCAGTTGAGGCCAGCAATTACATTGTGGCTGAGCCCTGCCATGATTGGCCCAGAGAGCTTAACCTGGACGTTCCCCATTCTCACAGAGAAGGGTACCATCTCATGGGTAATTGCAACTCTCCAGGAGTCAGCTACTTGTACTGCCTTGAACCTTCTAGGCACTCAGTCCAGTTGTTGGGAGTCAGCAAACACCTGGTCCACCATAGTGTGGTTGGCCCTGGTATCTAACAATAGTTTGTGGGTATTCCCAAATAAACAGAAGGGATAGGCTAAGTGGGTTACTTTATTTGAAGAGTGACTTGCTTGAAGTACGGGGTTGTTGCTATGAACCTGGAAGACGTCAAAGGTTTTGACTTCATGTACACTGTAGTTGCAGGGATTCTTTGCAAGCAGGGATTGAGAGGGAGGGTCAAGTGGGGTTTTAGGGCTCTTGTAACTACAACCCCCAGGCTTTTCCCTGGTCCTTAATTTGTGCTAGCTGGAGTTCCCCCTTATGGGGGCGTTTGATCTCATTCTCCTGCTGGCAGGGCTGGCAACAGCCCACTTGGTTGTGGCTACTTCCAGGTGTTGCACAAGGTTGAGGTGGAGCGTCACTAGTATAGTAGAAGCCCGTCAAAGCCTGATTGTTGGCCTCCATAATGGCCTTGTAATAGTCATTGATGGAGGTGCAACAACCCATGGGGACCCACTTACAGATATGAGGTTTGAGCCCATTGATTATTAGGGTCAGAAGCATGGCATTCCTGTCAGTTAAAACTTTGGGGGCGGCAGCAAGGGCTTGCTGCCAGGTGGCAAGGTACTTGGGAATGGACCTAGTCTGTTTTATTACTAAAAAGGGAGTTCCCACCACAATAGGCAAGAAGGTTTGCTGTAGCGGGATCTTGCTGCGTCCCAGAATGCCACCCAGGTGACTTTGCTTTCCTGACTGGCCCAGTTGGTAAACCATACAGCGGCATGCCCCAGAGGCGAGATGCAGTGGCAACCCACATGGGGTCAGGAACCTGACAGATGCAAAGGAGGGTCTTGGTGGGTTGAAGCCAACTGATAATGTTGGCTCCTTTGACTCCACCTGCAAAGGATTCCAGATGAAGATTGAGCATATATTGTGTAAGATCTGACTGGGGAGGGGTGACACTGGGGTCACGCTGCCCAAGGCAGAGCAAATTATACACACTCATAAGGACTAGCCAGTCTTGGTAAATAACATACCTGTTGGGGATGTCCCCCTTGGGGATTGGCAGGAACATTTCTTGATGGGGAGTAGCCATACAGCCTGTACTCTGTCCTTTCTTAGGGGGAATTTTTGTTTAGGTACGTTGTGAACCTACTGCTGCTACCACTGTTGCAACTGAACCAATGAGGATTCAGTATTTGAGTTGGGGAAGACAACAGTCTAATAGAAAGGAAAAGAATGAATAGAATAATGTATTTTTTATTGTAGAATATTGCAATTAATATACTAGGTGGGGAAAGCCACAAGGCTACAAGAGGGTGGCATAGTGGCGTGTTCCATGTAAGTTTAAAGCCAAGGAATAACTTGTTCAGGGATCAGCAGGCCAAATTGGTAGTGCTCCTAATTAGGAGGAAGTGCCCGCCATTCAACATTGCCATCATATTGGTTCATGTTGTTAGACACGTCAAGGGGTGACTAATTGAGCGCCCCCTGTATATTGTAAGATACATTAGCATGCAAGTCTGGAAACTTGGTTGCAACAACCTGCCTTTGGGTGACAGCCTTGCCAATCCACTGGGGCTCAAAGTACTCCAGGGAAGGCATGAACTCTGTATGATTTGCTATTTAAGGATCTCTGAAGAGAATATTGAACCACTGTTTAGTGTGCTCTGACTTTAGAAGAGCCAAGGCACTGAACTGTGTCAGCACAGATTTTCAGGTGTCCAAGGTATCCCTGCCGCTCAATCTACTAAGCTCAGCATTGGCGTGTAAATTTCCAGCAACTTCTTGAAAGTAATGGAAGTGGCACCCCTTAACTTCACTGTCAAGCAGCTGCTCGTACACATTGAGCTGAGCAGGCTTAAAGTCCATAATGCATATGTGCAGGCCAAGAGAAAAAAGCCTTACTTTTCCTCCATGTAGAGAGTGGCCTGGTCCTTGTCAGCATCAGGAGGACTAGTGCAGGTGTGTGTGTGGGGACTTCTTGGCATTGTCAGTGGGGGTAAAAAGGAAAAGCTCTCAGTGGAGGATGGAAAAGGCGTGGGTATAGATAGTCTTGGTGGCCCCAGGAAGAAGGCAAGTGGAATCCCCCAGATGTCAATCTGGGATTGAACCATCTAGAGCTGATAAAACATCTGGGGGCAGGTGGCAAAGGTACTGTCAACTAGCCAGGTTGACGCCCTTTTCAACTTCATGAGGTTCTTCTGAGTTGGGTAGTGTTGTGAATGCCACCATTCACCATTTTTGATTTTGCCATTGATGGGTTATTTTGAGGAAAAATCTCTTGCTTTTGCTTTTGCCTCTCAAAATGAGTCTGTTACCAAACTAGGAAGTTAAAATGTTTGGTTTCCAGATTCCTTGCAACTCACTTGCGCCACTAATTTTTGTGGCAAGTGATCCTACTGTCCATGTACTGTTTTGTGGTAAAGCTGCATAATATATATTACAATTCCTTATTACCAATAAAATTTAAGTTCTATTCATATTTTTGTCTTTGTGTTTCCAAGTACTTTGGTGCCTCTCTCTAGCCACAATAATAGAGATTATCTATTCAGGGCTACAAGGTAATCACATAGCCTTCCCTGCCATCTAACCAAGACTCAGTACAAATTAAATCCTAAGGTTGAAATTTCCTGTTGTGTGGCTGTGCCGCGCCTCAGAACACAGCAAAAATAACGCTCACAACAGGGGCTGTAAGTCCCTTGGTTATCCCTTTTGCAACTATGTTTTCATGTCCTTTGCCTCCTCCCATACAAGAGCCAACTTTCCTGAAATCACCAGTCCTCCTAATAAGGAAGTCATCACAGACCCACCTATTGTCCCTACTATATTGAACCTTGGGAATAGTCCCTGTCTAGTGGCCTACCCCTTGGGTACCCCTGACTTAGAACAAGTCATTGTAGTAGCCCTTGGGATAGCCTGTGATGGGGCCATCCCTTGCCTCCAGCTTCAGTTTAATCAGGCGGAATACTACAAGTTAATTGTGGCTCCACAATTTCCAAAGCATATCTCTCAGCGGCTGGCTCCACTGAGCATCTATTGTCATCCTTTGTACAACCTGCCTTAGACCACTATCAAATAATGTTAGGACTCCACATTTAGAAGATTTTTATCCTATAAGCAGCCGTCACAAACCATTGGGATCAGTTTGCTGTCTACCAATAGTAGATCCACTCCCTGTTTTCCTTGGTATCCAATAATTAACGCAGCTCTATTACTTCCAAACCTGTTTGGCTAATTACATTGAGCAAATGCTCCAGGCCATTAAAAATATGCCAGGGAGGGTCTAAATGAGTTTCACTAGTTAGAACAGCCCTGGAGATTCTGAGTAGATTCTACCCTGAACGCCTACCTTGCCAATTTTGAACAACTTGTGTAGCAGCTCAATGCTTTAGTTCTTATCCTTTGATTAATTACAAAAAGTGGCAGACCTTGCTGCTAGAGGCCTCCACAAAATCAATGAAGAGTTTGATCTAGAAAGATTTGTCACTGCCCCTGCCAAGCTCCAGGCTCAAATAAATGAGTTGTCCACACCCAAGCCAGATGTTCCCCTTTCCCCCCATCCAACAATCTGACAGATAGAGAACAGGAACTATGGGACACCATTTGAGATCTACAAGCATCCACCTGCAGTCAGGAACACCCTGAAGAGTTGCAACAGCCAGAACCTCAGGTGCTTGCTTTGACAACCCAATTTGCTGAGCTATACCAAGAATTTGCTGCTCTACACAAGATTGTGGCAACTGATGCTAGTCCAGCTGAGGTTGTCAACAAAGATGGCTGCTGCCCAGGACTGCCAGGAACCCCCAAATTCAATGTACTAGAGGATTGATTGCTCTAGAAAATGAAGTGAACCATCTGAAAAGGGATCACTCCAGCCTTGACAAGGATTTTCAAGAATTGAGCAAGTTAATCAATTTGGTAAACAACAGGTTCACCCCTTGCCTCTCAGTTGGAACTTCTCTGACCTCCTGGCTGGCTGAGATTTCTACTGTGGTAACCACACATGGTTGGTACCTGGACGTTACTGAGCAACAGACCACTCTAACCAATGATATGGGTGCCTGCACTTCTGAGACTTTGACTACTCTTGAAGAGAGTGTTTGCCAGCTGTGGGCTAGACAGCCCCCCTCCAAATCTGAAGTTGGATTATCCCCACACATATAGATGACCTTGATAGCAACATTAGTGGCCCAACTCTCAAAGCACACTTCAAACCTATCTTTAAGCAAGTCTTTGACCCTAAGACATCCACTATTGAAGAATTCCTGAATATCTACAAAACTGCCATGAAAAGAGCCTCTGATGAAGTTAATAAGGAGCACATTCTAACCTTCCTGCACCTGGTCTGTCAGGAGGTGGTAGTGCCAGAACTTCCCATTGTTGAGACTTGGGAAGAGGTGAAACAGCTTCTGATTGATGAGTTTGGTGGGGCAACTTCCAGAATTAACTCATTCTGCAAGTCAAATTACTATATGTGGAAAATAAGAATTAAAAATACTTTAATGTCAACAGCATTGAAAAGTCAGAATTAAGTTTCAACTCATGCAGACTACTATTTGTTGACACTTTTTAATAAGCAAAAACCTGTTTCCTGAACATTTTACTTAATAAAAATTAAGCTTCAAGATACTTTATAGGGTAATGTGACAACATAGATTTTAAAAAGTCCATAAAAAATTATACATGTCTATTAAAAAAATTCATAAAAATACACTTCAAAAATAATTCACTATAAAATTAGCTATCTTTACTATAAAATATTTTTTCCCACTTATAAAGATAAAATAAATCCAATAGACAAAAAAATAATACATAAAAATTTACATATTATAGCAAAATATAAAATCAGAAACAGTAATATAAAGTTTTTTATATATTGAAAACTACAAAAAACATATAATTTACTAGTAAAATACCAATATAGGTCATATAATACAGTCTAAAGCATCAAACTATCATTAGAAAATCAATGATTTTATAAAAACAGTATCATAAATTATTTATGAGTTATTAAGAATAACTATTTATTTAAAAATATTATACTTAACATATAAAAACTATATAAAAAATTAGGCAATACTCAATAAATTTAATTAAAAGCTAGACTGTGATCACCTGGCTGCCATTAAGATATGTGGCAATCTTCTTGATGTTTTCCCCAATCTCTGAAAGCTTATATTTGGACTTGAAAACGTCCTTGATCTTCTCTTGATACTGTTTCTCTTTGGTGGTTCTCTTCTTCTTGGATGGGAGGTTCTCAATATCTCTGATGGATGCAGCAGTCTTCTCCTGTTGGACTTTGAGGTGCTTGTAGAAGGTGTTGTATCTTGGCTTGATTCCAAAGGAGGACTTGATATGCTTATGCCAGCCCTCCAAAGATGAAGTAGTTTTCATCTCATCCTTAAGAACTTCCTGATAGCAGTTCCAGTTGGCTTTGGCTCTGGGCTTGCTCCAGCGCTTAGTGACCTTACGTCCAATCCACTGTGGTCTGTAATATTCAATGAAAGGGTAGAAGGCACCATCATGTTTCTTGGCATATGGATCCTGGCATAGGAGCTCAAAGGCTTGTCCAGCATGCTCTGGCTTTACAAAGTCTAGCGCTACAAACTGCTGAATTAAGAACTTGCACTTTCCTGATGTATCTAGACAGTGGAGCTTGCTGAGTTCAGGTAGACCCTTTAGTTGCCTGTTGACAGCCTGTTGATAATGGAAAAAACAACCCTAGACCTCTCCATCAAAGGTGTTTACAAAAGCGTTATACTGGGCAGTTTCATAGTCTGTGATTATAGTTGAGGAGCCAAGTGCTTTATCATGAGATTCTTGTTCTGCAGCAAGGGTGGCTTCATCTTTTTCATCATCATCTGGATTGGCTTTAGTGCTATGGACAGGGGGACTCTTTTTATTACTGGGTAGGGCTTTGATGCCCTCCTGAAGAATTTTAAAGGCCTTTGTGTAAATCTCTTCTGTTGCCCCAGGAATCAGAAAGTAGGAAAATGGGAGCACCTTGCCTTCATTAAGGGAATGTACAGCCCATAGTTAGTAAAAAAAGGTGGGGTCATACTGCAAAGGTACCGTCACATAACCAGGTCTCTGAATCTCTTAACTGCTCCAGGTTCTGTTCTGTAACATAGAATATAATTCTTGCCTCTGCTGTAGGCCCATCATTATGTAAAAGGAATACCTCATCACCATTGAACATCTTTAACTCCTCTGTCAATAATAACTCTCCTTGGACCATGGCAGATTTCTTATGGGGGAATAGATCATGGTGTTTGTCACATATGTACTTCACTAACTGGTTGCAGTCAGGGATGAGCTTCAGGTTCTCATTACTTAGGTGTGTGGTAGCCTTAACTTCCAGATCAGAAGCCTTGACGTCTTTGGAGGCTGGGACCATTTGGTAGAGGTACCACTTTAGAATCTTTTCAATGAGATTGATTGGAGCATTGCATGTGTGCTCTTCTTTTTCACTAGTGACTTTTCCCCATCTTTTTGTGTTGATCCTGGCAGCGCAGCTTCTATCTTCACACACATAATGCTTGCTTCTTCCTGCTCTCTTTTGATTGTTGCAATTAAAAACATAGCCATCACAGACTAAACTTGCACCTCCTTTGACAGACATTAGAGGGAAAAACCAAGGGAACTTCTTTGGGAGCTTAAACTCTCCTTTGACGTTACATATATTGTGAACCTTTAGGGGATCCCATGGGCCAATCAATGATAGTCAGACAGGTAATCATCAGGATCTTCTTTATTGATACTTGATGAGGAGGATGGAGGTGCAGATTTGTTGGGCAGTGGAGGGGAATAATCTGGAGCTGGATTCTTGCGCTTCTTGGACTGGGATAAGCTTGATTCCTTGGGGCTTGATTTCTTTGAGCTTGATTCATCTGGGCTTGACTGGGGTTCTGGACTCTTGGTTATCTTCTTTATTCCTTGCTTGTTTAGTGGAACCACATCTCCTTCTGATTGGTACCAGCTTGGAGAAAAGGAGGGGCAGGGGAGGGCTCTTTGCTTTCAGGGTCTGGGGTCTTCTCCTTTGTCTTCTCTTTCTTTGAGGGCTCTTTGGCTGGTTTTTTGTTGGGGTAGGGACTTTGGGCCTTTCCAGAGGCTTTGGGTACTTTCTTGGTTGACTTGGGGCTCTTTTGTGACTTCTTGGAAGATTTGTCCTACAATAATTAGAGTAGAGTTCATAAATTAAGAATAATCAGTTGAAACATGAATAAAATTAAATAATAGTCACTTGTTTTATTTTTTTATTATGAATAAAATAGTTTATAGAAGTATGGAAAGTAATTTCAGAGCTAGTTTATTAGTAAAGAATAGGAAAAAACAATGTTTAAATAAAAAGTCAACATTCTGGTAGTCACAATAGTCAAAAATATTTAATTTAGTTTTTTAGCATAAAAAATGCTTTAATTTTGACTGTTAGCATGCTGACAGACAGCATTAAACTAGGAAAACACTATGTAAATCACTCATAAAGCTTAGTTAATATTTTCTGGAGTTGGTTTTTTAAGGCCAAAATTGATTATTTTTAAATTTTAAAAAATTAAAGATTTGCTCATGTAGCTTATGAAAATTAAACAATAGGAATTGTAGAGCAGACTCTAAAGTACAGCCCTGGGTACTTTGGCCTGAATTACCATACCATTATATGTGTGCTTTTTGTTAAGCAGAAGTGTTTTACTAATAAGCCAGTGAAGATGTTGACATTCAGGCAGTCAGTGTTCTTTTATAGTAACTCTCCTATTAAATCTTGCTTAAATTATGTCCCTTTGTTTGCTTAGCCAAACCCCTTTGTTGCAATTTGGGTGACCCATTGATTTGACACAAAGTTGACATTATAAATACATATATAATTTCTAGTTTTAACATATGTGTTTTGGCTTAAGTGGATTTCTGGAAATAAGCTATATGTCAATCCAATGGGTTTAACATAGAAGTAAATATCTTAATAATATAAGAACACTATGAAAGTTGGCATATGTCTTTTTTCAATGCTTATCTTTATATACTTAATAAAAACAGTAGTATAAAATATAAGAAATAGTTATTTTATGAATATTGTGTATTTTATTAAGAAATTTATGGATTCTTATTTGGGGTCAACATCCAGATATTACTTACTGTAGTTGACTTCAATGTAAAAGTACAAATAAACTTACATTTTTATAGTTAATTATATTGGTTTTTTGGCTTAAAAATAATTCTTTGTTTAAATGGTGTTGACATTATTCCTGTTCCTTTTTAATTTTTCAATTCTTAATTAATTATTTACTATGAAAAATTAGCTTAGTTTTGGAAATGCCTAATTCCTGTGGATAAACACTAAAATAGTGTTTACCTAGTGAATGTTGGCGAATTGTAAACATTCAGTAAGTTGACTTGCAGAATGAGTTAATTCTGGCGGTTACTGAGCAGATGCAAGAGCCTCTATAAAGTATTCTTTAAAAGAAAAAAAGCTGTCCAAAAATATGACAACCTACATGCAGCCAAAAAGCAAAAAGAGAGCCCCTCATCCAGAAAAGACATATGTCTTAACAAACAAACCAATCAGCTCAAAAATCCCAATCCTCAAGCAGAAGTTGCAGTACCCAGGAAAATTAAACTAGTACCAACACCTCAGCTGAAGAGGGAAAATGATAAGGGAGTGCTTATGCAAGTCACCCTCCCTCATACAAAAGACTTTAACAGCAAACAAGATGTGGATTTAATTACCATGATCCAAGTACCCTCCAACAATCCATATTGTTTGCTGCCCAAAATAGAACTAGAGTCCTCAATTATTTTATATTATTTGTAGATATAAATCATAGAACTATTTGACAGTAGAGTCAATCAATTCCTTATTGACAAGAAAATTCCCAACCTCACAAAACTACCTATCATCAAGAGCAATTCCAAAAGAATTATCACGACAGACAACAGAAGCACCCCACTCAGTAAGGAAGTAAAACCTTTACAGGCACAGATAGAGTGTTGTGTTCTGAGACGCAGCACAGACACACAACAGGGAATCATAACCTTAGGATTGGATTTGCACTAAGTCTTGGTTAGAATGGCAGGGAAGGCTATGTGATTACCCTGTGGCCCTGATTGAATAATATCTGCTAGACGTGGCGAGAGAGGCTCCAAAGTACTGGGAGACACAAAGACAAAAATGTGAATATAACTTAATTTTTATTGGTGAATAAAAAATAGAATATACAGTGGTTGATGGCACCACAAAACACTACCAGGACGGTAGGATCACTTGTCATAAGCATGAGTGGGGTAAGTGAGCTGCACAGAATCAGAAAACTGATCAATTAAATTTCCCAATTTGGTGCCAGACTCATTTTGAGGGGCAAAAGCAAAATAGAGGGATTTGCCCTCAAAATAACCCATCAAAGACGAAATCAAAACATGGTGAATGGCGGCATTCACAACATTGCCCCCCTCTAGATTGGCCTTAAGGGGGTAGTACTTGTGGAGGAACTTGGCATGCACTCAGGCAAACAGACAACCACTGGAGAGGAGTTTCACAATGTACTTTGACCCTTGTTTGAAGTTCACTTCTAAAGGTCCAACCCACAATGTATCTAGCTTGTGAGTGTGTTCTTCTACTCTATACTGATAGTAGAAAACATGGTCTCCAATGTTGAACTCAAGCAAGGGAGAGCGTCCAGCATTGTCAGGTGAGAGCTCAAGCATCTTAGTCTTGTATGCAGAAGTATACACTGTGGCCTGTATGTCAATTATGAGGTTGACAAGATCTTTGATATGGTCATCAGGGTTCATAGCCTTATCAGAGGAGAGTAGGGGGCTCCCAGGAGCAATAAAGTGGTAGCCTCACGCTCATACAGCATAGCAAAGGGAGAATACCTGGTGACACAATGCTTGCTAAGGCAATAAGCAAAGAGAGAAGCAGGTAAGTATAGATCTCAGTTGGTAGCGTCAGAGTAAGTGAGTTTCCTCATGATAGAAACCATAATCAAATTTGCACGCTCAACCACCCCATTAGTAGAAGGGTTATATGGGGCAGAGAAAAACTGGTGAGATCCCAAGGCCTCAACAACAGAGGTTACTAAATTGGCTTTGAAGTTAGTCCCATTTTCAGACAATAACACCCAAGGACAGCCATGGAAGTAGAAAACATCTTGCAACAGGAAGGCGGTAGTTGTCTTGGCGGTGATGTCCTTAGTAGGGCAAGCTTCTACCCACTTGTTGAAATGATAAACAGCAATTAGGATAAAGCGGCAACTGGAGCAGGAGAAAGGGAGAGGCCCTACAGCGTCAATGCTGACAGTGTGAAATGTGTGTTGAGGGGGGACTAGCTTGAACTTTTGAGAGGCAGCTTGAGGTTGCTGGAGCTGAGTATCATGGCAACTAGCAATGATATCTGGGATCATAAAGCAAAGATTTTACCAGAAGTAATTCTTCTGGTGCCAGGCATGGGTCTTGGCAACACCCCTGTGTCCTGTCTCTTTATGAGCTTGGAGAACCAAAAG
The DNA here is from genome assembly GCA_014839935.2 of Entomophthora muscae. NCBI lineage: Eukaryota > Fungi > Entomophthoromycota > Entomophthoromycetes > Entomophthorales > Entomophthoraceae > Entomophthora > Entomophthora muscae. Next base: position 24,270 of record QTSX02005157.1, read on the forward strand.
GCAAAGACTGGGCCTTACATAGGGCAAGTATTGTTCTTGCACCTTCTTGAAGAGCTGATTATCTCAAATGAGTGTGTCCTCAGATAGTTTGGATAGACCAATTTGGACTTCTTCTGTCTTTCTCCTAAGAAAAATGGTATCCAATTAGGTCATACAGTCAATCAGTCTCAGCAGGGTGTAGAGCAAGGATGGTCATTCTGGATAATCCATCAGCATTATGATGTTGAATCCCAGGACAATGTAGAATAGTGAAGTTGTAACCTTGCAGGAGGAGAGACCATCTAGCTAGTTGTCCTTCTGGTTCCCTAAGCTGTTGTAACTACTTAAGCAAAGTGTGGTCAGTGATCACAGTTAAATAGGTGCCATACACATAATGGCAGAACTTTTGACTGAATTTAACACTGCAAGGACTCTTTCTCTGTGGCACTGTAATTCTTCTCATGCTTGTTCAGGACAAAAGAAGTATAAGCTACAGGATGATCCACACCCTCATCATCTAGTTGGGCCAAGATGGATCTAATAGATAGGTTGCTAGCATCAGTGTAAAGGATGAATTCCTTATTGCAGTCAGGATACACTAGGATGGGAGCCTCTTTGAGTTTTTGTTTTAGGATCTCAAAGGCTTATTGCTGACTAACGGTCCATTCAAAGGGACATTAAGTAACTGTTGTACAAAAGGTTTGCTTGTATTGGCAAATTAAGGGATGAACTGTATGCAGTAACTCATTATGCCCAGAAAGACTTGTACTTCTTGCAGGTTGGTGGGTGGAAGAATTTTGTCAATGGCTTCAACTTCCTTGGTCTTTGGGCAAACCTGTGTCTGGGTTACCTCATGGCCCAAGAACTTAAGGCAATCTTTAACAAAAGCACACTTAGATGGTTTCAGTTTAAGGAAAGCCTCTCAAATCTTTATAAATACTTCTTTGAGATGAGCCAGATGATCTGTAAAGATAGCACTGAAGACTGTTATACAAGCGTGGTGTGGCAGACAGGATTCCAAAAGAACAAAAGCTGAGCTATACCTGCTTTGCCCTTTTACGGCATCCTGCCTGGGTACGCATCTAGGTATCCTAGATGGAAACCTTTTTTTTAAATTAGTGCCCTTCTAAAAATTTCATCTTTAATCTAGTTGTTAAAAGGAAAGATGTGTCAGGCTGGCTGCAAAAGAGCAAAGCTGTGCTAAGCTCAGCTTCACTCTTTTGCGGCAGCCTGCTGGTATGTGTTTCCAGTTATAGCTGATAAAAAACGTTTTATAATGGTTGCTGGTATGTCTTTCAAGTCTATAGCTGGTAAAAGGAGAGATGTGTCAGGCTGGCTGCCAAAAAAGCAAAGATGTGCCACACTCAGCTTCACTCTTTTACAGAAGTCTGTTGGTGTGTGTTTCCAGTTCATAGCTGGTAAAAAGCTATATTAAAGTTGGGGTGAGTTTTATTTTCTGTAATTTAAATTATTTAGATATGGGGCTTAAAGTTTATCAAATACTGGTGAGTAAATATATGAATGATTTTAGGATGTAAAAAGCACAAAGCTGTGTTAACTCAGCTTATTCATGCATAGTTGCCTACCTTTATATTTTCCTGTTACTCTAGCAGAAGTTTTCTAGATTAGAAAGTCTTTTTTCTGATTTTTTATTCTAGCTGTAAATTGCTGATTATTTTATACACAACAGTTATTTTTTTGTTTATAAAAAATAAAGCTTTAGTACTTTTGCTACTTACATTGGATAAGTATGGGTGAATACTTTTTAAATACGCTATTAAGCTTTTACCAAGGTTTATTGTAGATTGCACTTTATATTATGAATTATATTTTTGCTATTTAAGAGATGGGAATTAAATAATTTTTATTCTTATCTTGAAAGTACACTGATTTAGTAAACAATTTTTTATTTAAGTCACAATTCTTGAAATCCAAGGGACACATCAACACATTTTACGTATCATCAAGTACATGGTATGAAATTATCTATTTCTATAGTTTAGTTTACATAGCCTATAGGAAATCTACATAATCTTTACATATCATCTTTTTTGACAGAAATGTGCTCTTGGCTTAGTTTGGCATTAAACTTTTATTCTCTGATATGCTTTTTATTTTTTGTTGTACCTATTATATTTATTAGGTTGTTTAGATATGATTTTAGGGTTATATTTTTGGCAGTATGTGCTTTAGTTGTGGGCATAACTTAGAATAATTTGATTGTTTTCTATTTGCCTGGCTTTAATCTCCATACATGCTTATCTTTTTAATTTATAACAAAAAGCACAGAATTAAAAGCCATTTCAATTAAAATCTTTTCTAACAGGAATGACAATTTAATTATTTAAGATTTTATTTTTTGGCAAAGAATCTTTTTAAAGAACATTTAAAATAGAAACTTTAATTATTTACAGAAGATGCAGTTACATTAAAAAATCCTAATTGTGCCATGGTCTTTAGCAAAGCATTGAATTGTATATAGAGATTTTATAGATTCAGATTAATATAAGGCATCTAGTTGGATCAAAAAGAACTTAAACTTCCTTTAACTTAGCACCATATAGAAAAGCTAAACATAAGATAATCTTAAAGTTTCTCTGTGATCTATATTGTTTAGTAGTTAAACCTGTTAAAATAGCTTACAAAGTAGAAATTTAAAGCTCTAAGCTAATTGAAAACAAAATACAACTAAAAATACTAATCATTTAATAGATAATTAAAAATAGTGTAAGTGATATTTAATTCTTTGGCTTTATTCTTAACATATATAACAACAGTGTTACTTGGAACAAATATACTTAAGATCAGACAATAAAAAATATTTGTAGGATACCTTGTTAAAAGCAAATTATACTTATCAACACAGGATCTGCTTTGGAGCAATGACCCAGGGTCTGAAACTTAGGTTAGTAATATTCAATTGAAGTCTTACTTAATCCAAGATCTGATGCTGGTATAAAAGGTTTTTATAAAAAGGTTAGCAATTAGAGAAAAACTTACCCAGCCCAAGATTGGCTTCAGGGTAAAATTTTGGCTTTTTCAATCTAGGTTGGCAATTTAGTGAAAAAACTTACCCACCCCAAGATCTACTGTAGACTAAGTCTATCTAAAAGGAAACTAAGGTTAGTATTTTTAAGAAAGGGCTTACCTGAAATGCAGCTTAATTGAAAAATATTAGTGATACAAACTTTGCTTACCATTCCCATATTAACTTCAGGGCAAAAATCTGAATCTTTTAACCCAGGTTAGTAAACTTGATGAGAAAACAACTTACCCACCCCAAGATCTACTGTAGACTAAGCCTATCTAAAAGAAAATGAAGTTTAGTATTTTTAAGGAAAAGCTTACCTGAAATGCAGAATCAACATGATTTTTGAATTGAATTAGTTTTTTTAGAATAATTACCTTTAAAAAGCAAAGTTAGCTTCAAAACTTTTAAAAAATATGCTTACCTTGAGTATCACTGATCTAATATGCTTAAAAAAGTTAGTATTATGTGTATATTTCAAAGCTTACCTTTAGTTTGAATTGAATCTTAAGTGTTTGAACTGAATAAGTTAGTATTGAAGTTAGAAGACTTAACTTGACTTAGTAAACCTAATCTTTTCTGTTTGGCAGAGAAAAAGATGGGATCAACCAATCATTGCTCATGATGTCATTTTGAGCTCCAATGATTATCAGTAAGTTTTTAAATAGAAATTCTAACGTCTTACCTTAATATTGAACCAGATCAATTTACATCCGCTTACTAATTCTTTTACTTTAATTGACACTGCTGCAGGTGGGGATGCCGCAAGACACTTCAAAGTGTCCAACAACCCCTCCTGCGGCAGCATTACCCATTAGGACCAACCTACCATATAGGTACAACTGATACTGTTGTTGGCCTGCATTGGATGTAAAAGCCAGAAAGCTTTTCCAGGCCAACACTCAAGAAAAAGCTTCCCCAGCAACTCAGCAGGGTATATATGATTGTCTAAGTACACTCGGACACATGAAAGTTTCAAGTCAAGAGTATGGAGTCCATGGCTTGTTGGAAGGTAGCCAGGGCATTGTAGAGTCCCTACGGCATGCAGGCAGGCTCAAAAGGTCCTTCAGAAGTGATGAGCATGGCCTTATGTCTATCCTTAGGAGAGAGATCAACTTGCCAGTACCCAGATTCTAGATCCATAGCAGAGAAGAACTTGGAGCTTCTAAGGCGGCAGAGAGCATCATCAATATGCGGCAAGGGGTAGGAATCCTTTTTAGTTAAGGAGTTCAATTGTCAATAGTCCATCACAATACAATGACCTCCATCCTTCTTCTTAATTATGAGCAAGGGGGAGGCCCACAAACTTTGGGAAGGAGCCAGTAGCCCAGCATCTAAAAGTTTTTTGAGTTCTTTGGACAACTGAGCATCCTCTACACAACTGCAGCAATAAGGTTTAGCACAGAAGGGGGGAGCATCACCAGTATCAATCTGGTGAATGACGCCTTTGGCTAACCCATAATCAGTACTATCTTTAGCAAAGATATCTGAAAACTGATCCAGTAGGTCAAGCACCTCTTTCTATTGAACTGGAGATAGCTGCATGAAGTCTTGAGCAGTGAACAAGGATAGGACTTGGGGCTTGTTCTCAGGTAAATTAAAGTCCTGGAAAGTTCCAAAGGGATGTAGTGATAGGACATTTTTTTTTGGATGGGTGGGTATCGTATTTTAGGGTGAAGACGCCAGTGGGATATTCTAAGGCACATGTCTTGAGGCATTTCCCAGGGACTTTAACAGGATCTTCAAAGATCAGAGGGACCTTGTGCCCTAAGATAGAGAGGTAGACATCCTTTAAGTTGATGATCTCATTTTATTCTCTAAGGAACTGAGTAACAACTGCCTAATTTTTTTCTGATCTTGTGGCTGTTGTTTGGTGGCTTTTTTATAAGTTTATAATCACTTAAAGTATTAAGCCACAATTCAATGCACATCTTAGAGAGGTATTCATTTAAATCATTATTTTTATGAAAATTATTGGCAAATCCCCTTACATCCAAGGCTCCTCTTAAAACAGCTCCAGCCTCTATTGAAGTATTTAAGAGAACACATTCAATTCTTCCTGTTTGTTATAACAATAAAGATATTACTTCTATTCTAAAAAACTTGCCTACACTTATCTCTTCACCCTCCTTTTGAACCATGAAAGGAAGCCATTTCCTGTTATGGATTCTAGTTCTTTTACTTTCTTTGGTACTGACTTTTGAAGATCCAACTCCCACCACATATTGGCACAATTATTCTCCTGATAACTCTCATAATAAGGAGTTCCTATCAAATTGTTGGTTCAAGTATCCCTCAGGTCACTGAGGAAGAAATTTTCAGTACACTTGGTCCACGTCTCCACCTCCACCAGCTGAACCTTCCTTGGTGAGACCAAATGCCTCCTTCTACCTGTTATATTATCTGATGGGTTATTACTTGCTGGGTAGATTCAGTTTAATTATGGGTTAGTTTGCATTTATAGGACACTTTGGTACCTGGAAATAATCACAGTTACTATCAGTTCAGTTATTGCAGGGCTCAACTTAAGGGCTTTGGTTCATCAAATTGGGAACTTGTTCTCTCTTGAGTGGATCCCTGACAAGAATAGTGACCTATCTGGTCACAGTTATGGTAACCTTGGCGTCTAGGAGGATTTTTTGAGTTCATTGTTCAATGCAAGGGCCACAAGAAGACAAACCAGAATCAGAGGCGGCACAATTCTCCCGCACAACCTCTCCAGAATAGGTAAGGTGCATATCCTGCAAAAGTGTCTTTATGCTCCTAATAGAGGAAAGAATGGCCTTATGAGCCTTAAAGTGGAGACACAGAAGCTGATTAACCTTGAGAGCTTGAGCGCAAGCCATGTAAGCTTTTTACACTGTCAATTGTCTGCTTGTTATCAGTTGCTGTCCTTCCATGTAGAATCTATCTGCAAATTCAGCTAGAGTATCCTTAGGTTTGAAAGCAATATGCATGAAGACGTCCTTCTTCACTTCCAAACTAAGGTTGCCACCAAATTTGTCAATTAGAAGCTGCTTCATTTCTTCCCAAGTCTCAATGGTGGACAACTTGGTTACTACTACCTCCTGAAAAGTCAGGTTCAGGCAGATTAGAATGTGTTATTTATTAACCTCATCAGAGGCTCTCCTCATGGCAGTTTTGTAGATAGTTAGGAAAGCTGCAATGTTAGAAGTTTTGGGGTCAAAACCTTGATTAAAGGTAGTTTTTTAGTGTGCTTTGGGAGTTGGACCCCCAATGTTGCCATTAAGGTCATCTATATGTGTGGGGAGAATTCTGCTTCAGATTTGGAGGGGAGCTGCCTGGCCCACAGCTGACAGACACTCTCTTCAAGAGTTGTCAAGGTCTCAGAAGTGCAGGCACCCATATCATTAACTAGGGTGGTCTGTTGCTCAGTAACGTCCAGGCGCTGACCATGTATGGTTACCACAGTAGAAATCTCAGCCAGCCAGGAGGTCAGAGAAGGTCCCACTGAGAGGCAAGGGGTGAACCTGTTGTTTACCAAATTGATTAACTTGTTCAATTCTTGAAAATCCTTGTCAAGGCTGGAGTGATCCCTTTTCAGATGGTTCACTTCATTGTCTAGAGCAATCAATACTCTAGTACATTGGATTTGGGGGTTCCTGGCAGTCCTGGGCAGCAGCCATCTTTGTTGACAACCTCAGCTGGACTAGCAGTAGCTGCCACAATCTTGTGTAGAGCATCAAATTATTGCTATAGCTCAGCAAATTGGGTTATCAAGGCAGCACCTGAGGTTCTGGCTGTGGCAACTCTTCAGGGTGTCCCTGATTGCAGACAGACGTTTTTAGATCTTGAATGGTGCCCCATAGTTCCTGTTCTCTATCTGTCAGATTGTCAGATGGGAGAGAAGGTGGAACATCTGGCTTGTGCATTGACAATTCATTTGCTTGAGTCTGGAGCTTGGTAATGGCAGCAGCAGTGGCAACCCTTTCTTGATTAAATTCTTCACTGAGTTTGTGAATGCCTCTAGCAGCAAGGTCTGTCACTTGTTTTAGTTTATCAAAGGATTAAGCACTGAACACATTGAGCTGCTGCACCAGTTGTTTGAAATTGGTGAGATAGATGTTCAGAGTGGAATCTACTTGGGGTTTTCAGGGCTGTTCTAACCAGTGAAACTCATGTAGACAATCCATCACATATTCAGGAATGGACTGGCACATTTGCTCAATGTAATTAACTAAGAAAGTTTGGGAAGTGAAAAAGTTGCGTTGATTAATGGATACCAAGGAAAACAGGGAGTGGATCTACTATTGGTAGGCAGCAAACTGATCCCAGTGGTTTGTGACGGCTGCTTGTAGGGACAAAATCTCCTGAATTTGGAGTCCTAAAACCATTTGATGGTGGGCTAAAGCAGGTTGTACAAAAGATGACAATAGATGCTCAGAAGATCCAGCTGCTGAGAGGAGATGCTATAGAAATTGCAGAGCCACAATTGATTTGTAATATTCTGCTCAACTGAGCTGTAATTGGAGGCAAGGGATGGCTCCTTCACAAGCTATCCCAAGGGCTACTACAATGACTTGTTCTAAGTCAGACGTACCCAAGGGGTAGGCACAACACAGGGACTATTCTCAAGGTTCAATATAGTAGGGACAATAGGTGGGTCTGTGATATCTTTCTTAATAGAAGGACTTGTGATTTCAGGTAAAGTTGGCTCTTGTATGGGAGAGAGAAAAGGACCTGAAAACGTGGTTGCAAAGGGGGTAACCAAGGGGTTTACAGCCTCTTTAGTGAGCACTATTTTTGTTGTGTTCTGAGGCGCAGCACAGACACACAACAGGAAATTGTAAACTTAGGATTGGATTTGTACTAAGTCTTGGTTAGAATGACAGGAAAGGCTATGCAATTACCTTGTGGCCCTGAATGGATAATCTATACTAGATATGGCTAGAGAGGCGCCAAAGTACTAGGAGACACAAAGACAAAAATGTGAATAGAACTTAATTTTATTTGGTAAATAAGAAATATAATATATAGTGGTTTATGATACCTCAAAACACTATCAGGACAGTAGGATCACTTTCCACAAGCATGAGTGAGGCAAGTGAGTTGCGCAGAATCAGGAAACTGAACAATTGAATTTCCCAATTTAGAGCCAGACTCATTTTGAGGGGCAAAAGCAAAATAGAAAGATTTGCCCTCAAAACAACCCATCAAAGGTGAAGTCAAAACATGCTAAATAGCAATACAAATGACAGACAAAAAGCAGGGAGCAAGGGAGGGTGTTGCAATTGAGTCCTACTCCTTGTCTGCAAATGTATCTTATGATACACAGGGGGCACTTGAAGAGTTACTCCTTGTTGTATCTAACAACATGGACCAATCTAAAGGCAATATTGACTATGGGGGCACTTTTTCATAATTAGGATTGCTACAAATCTGACCTGATGATCCCTGCACAAGTTATTCCTTGGCTTCAAACCTTACCTAGAACATGCCACTATGTCATCCCCTTGTGGTTTTCTCCATATAGTATATTAATCACAATATTCTACAATAAACAATACCTTACTCTATTTGCTTCTGTACTTTCTATTGGACTGTTGTCTTCCTCAATTGAATACTGAAGTCTAATTAGTTCAATTGCAACAAGAGTCTACAAATTTGAGACATACTCATCTGATTATGACATTGATGGGTGCTTAGAATAATGAAAACAGACAAGATTTCCTCCCTGATTCATATGAGTCAAGGGAACTCACAGATGGTGAACAAAGATACCATCCACAACAAATAACCAATAGCAATTTTCTATTGTCTAATGAAGTGAATCTGCTATCTGGAATGTGAAAAATATTTAAAGTATTGACCAAACAACAAATCATTAATTTTATTCAAAATCCAGCAGCAACTTTTATGAATACAAGAAAATCAATTAATCTTATTCAAAGGTGCCATCTGACTATTGAGTATAAACCAGAAAAGAGTTACTTACAGCAGGCGCTCTTTCAAGGGTGTACTATAAAAATCTACTCTTCATCAATGGCATAGACTCTTATTGGTCTATGTTGACTATGAGGAGTTTCAAAGAAGATTTTCCAGCTGGTAAACCCATGGGGAATTAAGAGAAGGTCCTCAAGGACAAAAATCTGTACAAAAATGTCTATGATAACCTTCACCACATACTACTAAGTGATAAAACAGTGCTCTATGTACTATCTCAAACAATATTGACATCATCATTTGTTACCATAGGAGCACATATGAGTACCTCAAAACCTACCACTTGTGGCCAATTACTGGATAACATCAAATAAGCCTTTGATTAATATGAAGTGCATGAACAGCACACCTGCTTTAAGGCATCCCAAAGTCTGTAATCATTGTCTATATAACCCAAACATCAAGGTGTTGTCAAAAGACATTATGGGACACATTCCTGGAGATAAAAAAAGAAATACATCATCACTTAAATTTAATATACAATTAGGTGGCACATAGCACAAGACACAGAAGAAAACAAAGGAAACAATTTAAGATAATTTATTGGCAAAGAAATCATAGCTAAGTTTAGGGAACCCAAACTACTAATCAAATACAGAGTAATTAAGGCCATTGGCATCAACATCTACCTTGTAAAAAAATAATAAATTACACCATTGCCATTATTGCAAATGAACCAATGATGATTCAGTATTTGAATTGGGGAAGACAAAAGTCCAATAGAAAGAAGATGAATGATAAGAATAATGTGTTGTTCATTATGAAATACTGTGATTAATATAGTATATGGGGAAAGCCAGCAGGCTAAAAGGGGGTGGCATGTTTCATGTAAGGTTTGAAGCCAGGAATAACTTGTGCGGGATCAGCAGGTCAAATTGGTAGTGCTCCTAATTAGGAGAAAGTGACCGCAATTTGACATTATCATCAGATTGGTCCATGTTGTTAGATACATCAAGGGCAACTCATTGAATGCCCCCTGTGTATTGTAATATGCTTTGGTGGGCAATTACAGAAACTCAGTTGCAACACCAGTCACTATCACCCATAAGCAAACAGAATAGTTGAAAAGTTGAATGGTACTCTTGTTGATCCACTCAGCAAATTATCCACCAATAACCCACATCTTTAGGCTGAAATGCTCCTTAAAAATTTAAAGGTATACTGCATTAATTTAAGGCATAATATGGGCAAGGTCCTATAAAAACATGCTTTTTGTATAAATCTGTCATTATCAGTACTAAGTTAGGAAAAAAATGACCTCTACCTAAGAGAGTACCAGACAAAAATGACCCTGATGTACAACAAATCAGAAGAAACCAGGAGAAAAAGGAAAAGAAAAATAAAAGAATTAAAAGAGAAGCAATCCAATTACAGCAGGAACACTTCCAAGTTGGGGACAATATTTGGGTTGTTAATCATGATGTGCACAAATTGGACCCAGGATTACAAGGACCAGGAATTACCATAGAAGTCAAAACAAACAGTACTTACCTTATCAAGGAGTTGGTGCTTGTACTGAACTCAAACGTATACAAAATGACCAACTCTGCCTTTGCAAAGCAATAACAGCACAAAACAACTCTTGAATTCCTGTCTCCAGCAAAAAACTTGATCAATACCAAGCCCAAATCTCCAATAATATCAAGAAAATTCCTAAGGTTCCACCTTCCAACACCCTGGGTGGAGATGTCGCAACATCTACAATTACTCCCTCTCAGGAAAAAAATCCCTGAGAAATACCCCAATCAATTAATAGTTTGTGGCACTATTATCAGGCACTCATGTGATACAGGGATCAAATTTTTTGAATACTAAATGAAGCATCACTTGGAAAAGCCCTGTGACCGCTGTGACATACATGGATAGTATATGGCTTCTAATATACTATGTAGTTATCTACTTCATATCAAATAAAGTATCATTATCTTCTCAATTTTATCTTTATCTTGTTTTCTATACTTTACATGAGTATATAAACAATGCAATGACAATAGAATATAATGATATATTTTTATTCTCTTATTATGAGAAAAAGAAAGAGTTAAATAAGTAAATTAATATATATAAAAGTGAGTCTATCTATCTATCTATCTATCTATCTATCTATCTATCTATCTATCTATCTATCTATCTATCTATCTATCTATCTATCTATCTATCTATCTATCTATCTATCTATCTATCTATCTATCTATCTATCTATCTATCTATCTATCTATCTATCTATCTATCTATCTATCTATCTATCTATCTATCTATCTATCTATCTATCTATCTATCTATCTATCTATCTATCTATCTATCTATCTATCTATCTATCTATCTATCTATCTATCTATCTATCTATCTATCTATCTATCTATCTATCTATCTATCTATCTATCTATCTATCTATCTATCTATCTATCTATCTATCTATCTATCTATCTATCTATCTATCTATCTATCTGTAATGTCACCTCAAGTAGACTCAAGCTAAGGGATTTGACTGAATTGATTTTTACTTAAATTTGATTTTAAAAGTTGATTGTTAAGCCACAAGCTCAATTTGGCTCATCCTTACATTCAATCCCTTACATGCATCTTTGAAAGTAAACAGATTGAATTCAGTGGAGTGTGGTCTAAATCATGTTGAACTGAAACATAAGACACTCAAACTTTAATAAATTTGTATTTGATTACTTGAATTTTTATAGGTGGCTAACACCATTCAACCATATCAAAGTGGCTATCTGTATAGATTACCCAACTCTGAATGGAGGGATTAAAATTAGAAAGGAAGCAGAAATTTTTTGAGATCCTTTTATATAATTAGATGTTTAAACTCTGCTGATGATTGAATTGACCAATAAAAAGAGAGTTTGATCTGTAATAATTATATTAAATTGAAAAAGATACATAAATTTTAGTTTAAGTAAAGGATGGTTGGCTTGGACATTTCAAATTTATCTATTCCAAAGTGAAATAATATAATATTCTAATTGGATGCATCAGCTGATCCAAGTGGCTAAATATTGTTTCAGAGTAAACCTTGCTTGCCACAGCTTCATCCCAAAAGAACATCAGTGGAGTAAACTGACTATGATAAAATTATGTTTCTATTGATAAGGAGCGCCTTTTGGGGAAGCTTCAAATATGGAATTAAGAAAGAAGAGAAGTATATTTTATTGGATAATACTTTAGACTTTTATAGACTTGACTGTGGCAGGGATTTTGTTGGATCAAACCTAGGGATTGGTCATGTACTAGATGGGTTTGAGCCACTGGATACTTGTATTGTCAGGTGATATTGCTTGGCTACCATTCTTGGTATGTCAAACGGTATATTGGAAGGGGACTAAATCAGGTGATAGCTGGATGTTAAGTAGGTTGGTGGTAGCCAGAATGCTTGTACATCCAGACCCTTAACACCCCCTTAAAAGGGGTTATTCTGATGCATCAGGAGGGGGCTTTGTCTTAACAGCTGCTGCCTGATGCTCCTGGAGTTGTTTGCTAGTTAGAACCAGTCTGGTCAAGTGCTCTTCTTTGCTGAGGCAGAGAAAGGGTCTGTGGTATTTCTTGATAGCTGGGTTTTTGGCACTTTGGAATTTTACTAGGTAGGTGTTGTGCTCTGGTCTGTATTTGATGACTCTTTCTGGTCCCCTGTGTACTGAGTCTAGTTTCTTTCTGTTGCCAGCTAGAATCCAGAGAAAGAAGTTGATGGGAAGTGGTTCCCCCTGTGGAGGTTATCTTTTGTGTCTTGAGCCTCTTCATTTCAGCTATTTTTGCTTTGAGGCAAATGTGTTGTAGGTTTGGTGCTTGCTCTACTATGGGAGGTTTCCCCAGGGGGATCTTTATGTAGGGCTGTTTGTTGCAGGTGATTATTTCTGGTTTGTACCTGTAGGTTAACTCAAATGGTGAATAGCCTGTCCCTTGGTTGGTGCGGACTTGGGATACTAATAATGTATGTTTCACGTGTAGTGGCCATGTGTCTTTGGCTTTGTCATCCATTATTTTCTCTAGGGTACTGATAAGGCTGCTGTTTAGGCGTTCCATTCTACTGATGGCCTGTGACCTGTATGGGGAGGTTGTGGAGTGTTTAATGTTTTTGGATTTCAAGTTGTCATTAACTATGTGACCTGATAACTCTGTTGCTCCATCAGTTATGATGTAGTCTGAAGTGCCATAGTTGGCTATGATTGCTTTGTTAATGAAATATTTGATGGTTTCTGCTTTATGGTCCTTTATTGCCCAGCAGATGGGCAAGCATGTGGTAAAGTCAATGGCTACAATTAAGAAACATTGGTTTGTCTTTGTTTCTGGGAAGGGCCCCACTACGTCCAGCCCCCAAAACTTAAATGGTTCAGGGTCTGGTACTGGGTTGATTGTTGGCTGAGGAGCCTTTGTACTGGTGTATTTCTTGCACAATGTGCACTTTTTCAGAACATCAACTATATCTTGCTTGAGGTTGGGCCACCATACTATCTCTTTTAGTGTGAGTTATAGATTGTTAGCCTTTGTATGGCCTAGAAGGCGGTGATGTCTTAGTATGGTGTCAACTCTTTGTGCAAGTGGCATGTACAGGATATGTTTGTCATTGATAATTTGGTATACTGTGCCATTTGATACATGTAAGTACTTTTTGTTTCTTGCTAATGTACCATGGGTCAGTTGATCTGTTGAGGGGTATTTCCCTTTGGTTTTATACTCAGTGTTGTACAGGTTTGGCCAGTCAGGGTCCAGGTGGTCAGGGTGATCCTCTCTAGGCTGACATAGTCTAGAGAGAGCATTGGCTGTGACCAGCTCTGCCCCCTTTTTGTACTGGATGTCCAGGTTAAGCTTTTCTAGCAAGGATATCCATTTGGCTTGCTGCTGTGCGGGTGCATTTTGAGTTTTGAAATAGATTAAGGATTTATGGTCAGTTAGTACTTGGACGTTTAGATATCCTTCCAGATAACATCTCCATTTCTTGAAAGTGTGGTATATTGCTAGCAATTCCTTATCGTGTATTGGGCATCTCTGCTCAGTATTAGTTAGTTTTCTGCTTTTTTGACATACTGGCAGAAAGTCTTGCTGCCCTGGCTGGCAGATGCGCAGGACTACTCCAATGGCAGTGTTGCTGGCATCTGACTCAAGCTTGTAGCACCCGTTATTGTTAGGGTATAGCAAGATTGGTGCCTTAATCAGAGCTTGTTTTAATAAATGGAAATTCTTGTCACATTCTGGAGTCCAGATGAATTTCTTTTTGGCATTACCCTTGGTTAAGTCATTGATTGGTGCAGTTAGTTTTCCGCAGTCTTTGATGTATTTCCTTAGGTAAGCTACCATACCAACAAAGCATCTAACTTGTTTAACGGAGGTGGGGCGCTGCATGTTATTTATGGCTTTAATTTTGTCTGGATCTGCTTTGATGCCACTGTCAGAGACAATGTGGCCCAAGAACAGGAGTTCCTTTTCCATAAATTGGCACTTACTTGGTTTTGCGTAAAGTTTGTGCTTTGCAAGTTGATTGAGTGTCTTGCAGACATGTGTGAGGTGTTCCTCTTTGATTTTTGAGAATATGATGATATTGTCAAGGTAGCATAATGCGTTTGAGAGACCATTTAGTGCTTGGTTTATCATGGTGACAAACGTTGTGGGATTGTTGGTCATCCCAAAGTTCATTACTCTACATTCAAAGGATCCAAATTGCCTACAGAACACAGTTTTTGGTATGTCATTTTCTTTTACTTCAACTTGGTTGTACCCTGAGGTGAGGTAAATTTTGGAGAAAAATTTGGCACCTGAGAGTCTTGCAAATAGATCCTTTATAAGTGGGAGAGGGTATTTATTCTTTACTGTGCTTGCATTGAGAGCTTTATAGTCAGTTACTAGACGTAGAGTGCCTTTCTTTTTCTTTACAAAGAATACTGCTGCCCCCATGGGGATTCAGACGGGCAGATGAAGCCTTTAGCTAAGTTGTCCTAAATGTGTGTTTTGAGGGTTTGGGTCTCCATGGAAGAGAGTCTGTAGAGGGGTGAAGGTTTAGGCATGGCTTTACATAAGTCAATGTCATGTTTGACCTCCTGTTTGGGGGTAACTTGGTGAGTTCTTCTTTGAATATATGGGTGTATTCATTTAGGAGTGCTGCAA
This sequence comes from Entomophthora muscae, assembly GCA_014839935.2. Lineage (NCBI taxonomy): Eukaryota > Fungi > Entomophthoromycota > Entomophthoromycetes > Entomophthorales > Entomophthoraceae > Entomophthora > Entomophthora muscae. The sequence goes on from QTSX02005157.1 coordinate 39,352, forward strand.
GTTCTGGGCATTGGATCTTTTGTGTTTGTATGTTATTGAACTCAGTGTACCTCATTATGTGGAGGGTACTATTTTTGGTTAGATGTTCTGAGTCATCTTTGTTTATGACCTGGACAAATACTGTGTCTCTTATAATGAGGTCATTGGGTTCTTTGAGGATGTTAAAACTGACTCCGTTGCATTTGATGGTCATGGTTTTTGTTTTCCAACATACGCTGGGGTTCACTTGGGTGAACCAGTTCATGCCTGCTACAATGTCGTAGTTTATGCTGTTCATGACAAGTCCTTTGATAGACGTTTGTATGCCTTGGAGGTCAATTCTAAAGGGAGTTGTTTTGTCTTCAAGTAGAACCTTTGATTTATCTGCCATTCTGGTGTATTTGAAGTTAGATTTGACAACTGGTATTTTGTACTTGATTACAAAGGGTTTGCTAACCATAGTGTGTTGTGCACCAGAGTCAAATAAAATTTTATGTGTATGAGATTTGTAAGTGCATGTATAGACAAGAATTTGTGAGCAATCTTTAATTTTTAAGTTCATAAAAATGGGGGACTGTGGGACACAAGGAATGCAAGTAGCAAAGTTTGTGCCTTGGTACAATTTTTTTGTCAAGTTGAGGGGAGACAGGTACACTTAAGTCTGTTCCCTCTCCTCTTTTTCCCTATCCTCTGTTTTGAGACCTTTGAGGTCAGAGAATGTGGGGTCAGATTTGTAGTGGGTTGCTACTTTGGCATTGTTAACTTTGGCAGTGTCCTCCTTCTTGGGACAGGAGTGGTTTGCGCTTTGGCTGCAATTGCCATTATTACAATTAGAGTTGCTGTTGTTATGGTTGGTATTTTGGCGTTTATTGCCATTGGGATTTTCTCTGCCATTGCCATTTGAGGCGCGGTTGCTGTTGTGTACAGCATATTCCATGTTGGCACATTTTTCAGCGCACTTGGCTTCTGCAATGAGCGCGGGCATGGAGGTGTTTGCCTCTGGGCGGATGAGGGCAGCAACAGAGGGTTTCATTCTGTTGATGAATGAGGCTCTAGTATGTATGTTATCAGCTTGAGCTGGGTTCTGGATTTTGAGAAGTATTTCCTCAAATTTGTTGGTGTAAGCTGCAATAGTGGTCTTCTGGGGAAGATCACTGAGCTGTATTACAATGTCTTGGAGGGATTTGGTGACGTGGAAATTATGGGTGATGTCTGCTTTGAACTCTTCCCAGTGGTCAAGCTGGTTGTCAGTTTGTGAGCCAACCCAGGTGGCAAACCAGTTAGCTGCAGCCTCATACAGGCGCTTGCTGGCTTCCTGGACCCATTTTTCATGGGGGATGCAGCTGGTGCAGAGTTTAGCAGCTGAGTGGTCTAGTCAGTTGATGAGATTTTCTTTGTTTTTACCAAAGAACTTGTCAATGCCAATGTACTTTGTGTTGGTAACTTCACCTGTGATAGGTGGTATTACGTTTGTTTGTGGTTGGAGAGAGCAACTGTATTGAATAATCTTGGTGCATGCTTTGAGCATAACCAGTCCTTCAAATATGGTACATCCACTAGGTATATCCTCATTGATGTTGTGGTCATGGAAGTAGTCTTCCAGGTATCCTGGGATGTGGCCTGGTTGAGTTTGTGAGCAAAGGTGGGCGGGTTTTGATCAGTCATTTTCTCTCTCATGGGTGTGGTCAAAAAACTGTAGCTGCTACCAGTGATAAGGAGCGCCTTTTGGAGAAGCTTCAAATATGGAATTAAAAAAGAAGAGAAGTATATTTTATTGGATAATACTTTAGACTTATATAGACTTGACAATAGCAGGGATTTAGTTGGATCAAACCTAGGGGTTGGTCATGTGCTGGATAGGTTTGAGTCACTGGATACTTGGAGGGTCAGGTGATATTGCTTGACTACCATTCTTGGTATGTCAAACAGTATATTAAAAGGGGACTAAATCAGGAAATGGCTGGATGTTAAGTAGGTTGGCGGTAGCCAGAATGCTTGTACATCCAGACCCCTGACACTATGTAATCATTTTCATGAAATTTAGAGGCAGGAGATCAAATTTTCAGATAATTTTGATCAAAATGGTACCAAACATGATAGCTCTAGCTGCTCTAGATGCTGAGATATATAGTTAAGTGCTGGAATCAGGTTCACACCATAATCAAAGGCTCAGACTCAATTTAAAATTATCTAAATTTACTTTTAATGTACACTAAAAACTAAAATCAATGTATCTCAGTGAATACTAAGCCAATTTTGATGTCCAATAGCTTGTTTTAAAGCTGCAGATCAGCTCTACATTTTTATGACTAAAAAATCAAATAATAAATGTAAATATTTAGTTTAGCCTTACTAAACTCAATAGTGATGCTATACTTATTTAGTTTTAGTTTTTTATTTATACTTATAATATACAATTTTAAATTTAATTTTAAATTTAAATAAATAAATATAATTAAAATTACCTTTTAATAATGCATATCAGGATTTCTGGATATTGACTAATTAACAGATTGAATAAAATAATATGGGCCAGCAGTTAATCACTCTTAGGAAGGATTTCAAAAAAAATTAATGCAGGCTGAAGGTTGGTGGAATCAATGAATTCAAATGATCAAATCATATCCTTGCAATTGCAAAAACCCTATTCCTAAATTAATAGTGAAACATGCAGATATTGTGCAATTAATTAGTCCACCTCAACAGCCACCTCAAACATGCTTCTTATATATAATTACTATTCTAAACTTTAATTACATTCTAGAACAAGGGCTATCATATGGGCCATCATCTGAAACACTTCTAGAAGAGCCCAAAATAGACTGAACTGTCAAGCAAAACACTCTAAGATAAAAGGCTGTGAGCCTATTGTATTAGAGCAGCTCTGATTAAGTGAAGAATCATCTCCACCAACTAGCAGCCATCCAGGCTAGCTAGCCACCTGGAACGTGATCCAGTTTCATAGCTACTCCACTCATATTGAGGGATAGTTGCACAGATTCAGAAAAGATACTGAGCTGTGGAAGTTGTCAAGCAACTTCTGTCACAAACCGCACACACTCAAGGTTGGGCCAGAGCTAACTTGGATAAACATGGGCAGCTGGGCCAGCCTCAATATCAGCCTTCTAATAAAGAGTTGATATTTCAAATCCTTTCCCTAGTTTGATTCTAATTAAGTGGAGAGCAAAAAATCATACTGTCACCATACAGTATTAAACCCTATAGTAAAATATAGAGACAACAACTTATAAACCTATATCCAGAAGTAGGAAGAACCCTCCCAAATCCTTTGGGCTTTGGGCCCTGTCAGACTTGCTACTTCTGATGATAACAAAATAACCTGGTCCAAAGGTTACACCAAAGTTACAGGTTCTCTGTACTTTCCTAATGTTATAAGACTTAGGATCTCATCTGGATGATGATAAAATACCATGGTCTGCAATTTTCTGACAAAGAAATTAAATAAAAAAATTACTTAAACATGTGATAAGTAATCCAAGCTAAAAGTACAATAAAACATTTTTAAATGAACTGTTAAATTCAACTTTATATCTGTCATTGGACGGGGAAACCACTTAGTTATAATATTCTTGTGCCATGATTTATCTCAAGATCCACTAACGCTCAGTAAGGTCACCTGTAGATTCACACCTTAGTACCCCTTGTACAGCATCCTTGGATCTAAAGTAATCCATAGATAAACTGAATAAATCTCATGACAACTTCTGGTGTGCTAGTATTCATCCCAATTGAGAGAAAATATCATATATATGTTAATAGTAGTGTAACTTTTTTTATGATGTAATATAACAGCAATAACTAGTTTAATTCACTCATGTTACAGCATGGAATCACACAAGGATTGTTATTGTAAGTGGGGTTGTCCATTTAGGGAAAAGTGATAATATGAAATGCCAAGAGAATCAAGAAAAAGGTATGATGCTAGTCCAATCATAGGCTAGATGTTAACATATCACGATGTATTGTGAGATAAGTGGCAACTGGGGTATCAATTTCAGCCGCAGCATTAGTATAGCCTAAACTATTTCTATAAAAATTTGAGGTCTTTTTTGGATCTGATTGCTTTAGGGATTTCTGGAGTCTTTTTTCTATTCACTGGGCTTCTTTATTTTTAAAGATGTGGATTATTTGGACTTTTTTTAGTTAGCAATATATTTTTTAGAAAAATGATATTTAATTTATGTTTCAAGTTAAACAGTAGTTCTAAGATAAAAGTCAATACTGCGTTTCTAGAAAGAGTATTCATAGCTGGCAACTTTTGCACACATTCTATTGATGCCGTTTTATAGATGGTGTGTTTCTATATACTGTACCCCCCAGAAATTCCTACCAAGTGTTGCAACTGAACCAATGAGGATTCAGTACTTGGAATTGTGGAAGATAACAGTCCAATAGAAAAGACAGAATAATAAGGATAAGGTATTGTTTATTGTAGAATATTGTGATTAATATACTATATGGGAAAAGCCACAAGGCCATAAGGGGGTGGCATAGTGGGAAGTTCCGTGTAAGGTTTGGAGCCAAGGAATAACTTGTGCGGAGATCAGCAAGTTAAATTGGTAGTGCTCCTAATTATGAGAAAGTGCCCCCATAGTCAATATTGCCTTTAGATTAGTTCATGTTGTTAGATACGTCAAGGGACGGCTCATCAAACGCCCCCTGTGTATTGTAGGATACGTTAGCAGGCAAGTCTGGAAACTTGGTTTAAACCCCCCCCCCTTGCCCCCTGCTTATCATCATACATCAGGACCAGAGTCTGCAGAAGGTCTGGGAAGGTATGCATAAACAGCTTTTGTGTGGGGATGGTGTGGCAGGGGCGCAAGCAATCATGGTGAAGTTTCTTGGTGTTTCCTTGGGCATCTTCAAGTTGATAAGTGTGATTGTCATAGACTGCGGCTATCTTGAAGGGCCCTAGGTGGTTGGGTTCCAACTTGGAAAAATTGGGATTGAGAGTGTAGACAGGGTCACTTACAGTGTATATAGCTTTGAGGTGCTTGGTCCCTTCTGCAATCTGCTTGTGTTTGATTTCCTGGGCTTTGGTACGCCATTGGTCTAGGGATGGAGTTGTTACTAGGGGGGCTTGTTGGGAACCTTGGACCGTAGCTTTCCCTGTTCAACCCCTGTCAGACTGTCAGGTGTTTCAAAGGCCAGGGTACTGGGGCTGAACCCTGTGCCCCTGTTGCTTCTTGCTTGCAGGATAAGTAGAGCAGTGGGCAGGTGTTCAGTCCATGCTGTGTTAGGGTGCTCTTTTGAGAGCTTGGCAATCAATTGAACCAGTGAGCCATTTTTCCGTTCCACATGTCCATTGGCTTGAGGATGGTAGGGGGTCGTAATTATACATTGGAGAGCGTTCTTGGCACAGTATGCCTTCATGAAATGCCCAACAAGTTCAGGGCCGCCATCTGTGATGAGGTGTTTGGGTTGCCCAAAGCAGGCCACAATTTCCTTGCCAATAAAGCAGGTAATGATGGTGGCGGTGTGGTTGGTTGTTGCCCAGGCCACTGCCCAGTGAGTGAAGTAGTTGATGGCAGTGATAATGTACTTATTTCCCAGTCTGTCTTTGGGGAGTGGCCCCACAATGTTGAGGGACCACTGCTTGAAGGGTTCCATGGCCTTGATGGTAAGGACAGACTTAGGGGGTGCAGGTTTGGACGTGTTCTTTTTGCACAACACGCACGTTTCAAGGAGGTCCAAGATGTCTTGACGCATGCACGGCCACCAAACCTTATGTTTCATGATCTCAAAGAGGTTACTCTCTCTGATGTGACCCAGGGTTTGGTATTAGTGCAATATTGTGTCCCCTTGTTGCGTGGTGGGGATGTAAGTTGTCTTCTCACCTGTCTCTGCCTGGCGGCAGACGTTACCAGCATTGGTGGTGAACTGACTTTTGTTGTCCTTCAATTTGGAGATGGTGACCAATTTCAGGCCCTCATAGCAAGTTGCCTCAGGGCAGAGGTAGAGCATGGGCCAATCTGGGTCCAAGCCATTGTCCCTAGTGATGAACACTATGTAGAGTTGCAAAAGAGCGTCAGCTGTGACAAGTTCATTTCCAGGCTTGTACTCAATGTGCAACTTGTAGGGGGATAGACGCCCAACCCATCCTGCTTGGCAGTGCATCAAGTGGGACTGTGTGTTGAAGTACTGGAGCAACTTGTGGTCTGTCAGAGCCCGGGGTGAGAAGGTAGCTCCTTCAAGGTAACAGCACCACTTCTCAACACAGTGTACAATGACCGGCAATTCTTTATCATGGATGGGGTAGCGTTGTTCCAATTCAGTAAGTTTTCTGGACTCATATGCCACGGGGAGAAAGACACCATTGTCAGTTTCTACCCTTAGCACGCCCCCTATAGCCCTGTGGAGGATTTGGTCTTGAGTTTGTACTGTTGGTTTTGATTGGAGAACTGCAGTACTGATGCTGTTGTGAGTCTTTGCTTCAACATCTCAAAGGCTCAATCTCTGACAGGGATCTAATGGAAGCGCTGTTTGGTATTGAGGAGCTCAGTGAGAGGTACAATCAGTTCTCCACAATCAGGAATGAACTTGTATACGTAAGCAACCATGCCTAGGAATGTCTGCACCTGACTCACATCAGTGGGGGGAGGCATGCTGGTGATTGCCTTGATTTTGGCAGGGTTGGGCTTTATCCCTTGGGCAGAGATGGTGTGCCCAAGGAATAACAGCTCTGACTTGAGAAACTCGCATTTGGAGGGTTTGGCTTTTAGCTGGTTTTTTCAAAGGGTGTCAAGGACAGCACAGAGGTGTTGGAGGTGCATGGTTTGATCTTGACTGAAGACAATAATGTTGTCAAGGTACACAAACACACATTTTACAATCAGTTTCTCAAATGCTTTGTGCATCAACATGGCAAAGGTGGAGGAAGCATTGGTCATTCCAAAGTTCATGACGTGACACTCAAACAACCTATTTTGCGTGTGTAAGGCAGTTTTTTCCTCATCCCCTGGTGCAATACAGACATGTTTGTACCCTGCAGTAAGATCAATCTTGCTAAAGACCTTTGCACCTGCAAGTGTATCAAACAGGTTGTCAATCAGCGGCAGGGGGTACTTATTCTTAACTGTCACCTCATTTAGGGCGCGGTAGTCTGTGACCAGGCAAAGGGACCTGTCCTTCTTGGCTACAAAAAAGACAGCCACCCTGTATTGAGAGAGCAAAAGGCAAATGAAGCCCTTATTAAGCGCATCCAAAAGGTGCTGGCAAAGGGTTTCATCTTCTTTTGGCGTGAGACAGTATAATGTTTGTGCTTTAGGTAACAACCCTTGATGTTCTACAGCATGCTGGATCTTCCAGGGAGGAGGTAGTTGTTGAAGTGTCTCACTTAATACATCCTTGTACTCCTCAAGGAGTGCAGCAAGCGCTGGTGGTGGTGAGGAGGTCAAGGGAGGGACCGCAGATGGTTCAGCACAGATAACTTTAACTGAGCATTAATTAAAGTCTAGTTTCCCCCCTTAAAGTTGTACGAGCCTGTCTCTGTTACTCTGACGCCCACAGTATCATGGAGTAAATTTCTCATTTCCACAGGGTAAATCTGGAACCCCACCCCATTTCTGTTGAGGGTGATGACAGAGGTATCCCAACTGATATAGGGATGGTTGTGCTGAAGCCAGTCAAGACCAGCAATTACATTGTGGCTAAGCCCTGCCATGATTGGCCCAGAGAGCTTAACCTGGACGTTCCAATTCTCACAGAGAAGGGTATTGTCTTGTGGGTAATGGCAACTCTGCAGGAGTCAGCTACCCGTACTGCTTTGAACCTGCTGTGCACTTGGTCTAATTGCTGAGAGTTGGCAAACACCTGGTCTACCATAGTGTGGTTGGCCCCGGTATCTACCAGTAATTTGTAGGTGTTCCCACAGAAAGAGAAGAGATAGGACAAGTGTGTTACTTTTTTTGAGGAGTGGCTCACTTGCAATACGGGGTTGTCACTGTGGACTTGAAAGACATCCAGGGGTTTGGCTTCATGAATGTTGTAGTTGCAAGGATTTTTTGCAAGCAGGGTTTGAGAGGATGGGTCAGGTGGGGTTTAAAGACCTCTTGTTGCTACAACCCCCAGGCTTTTCCCTGATCCTTGATCTACGCTAGCTGAAGCTCCCCCTTGCGGGGTCGTTTAATCTCATTATCCTGCTGATGGGGCTGGCGGCGGCCTACTTGATTGTGGCCAATGCCAGGTGTTGTACGTGGTTGGGATGGAGAGTCACTGGTACGGCAGAAGCCCATTGAGGCCTGGTTGTTAGCCTCCACAAAGGCCTTATAGCAGTTGTTGATGGAGGTGCAGCAACCTACAGGGACTCACTTACAGATATGGGGTTTTAACCCATTGATGATGAGAGTGAGTAGCATTGCATTTCCGTTGGTCACAGCTTTGGAGGCGGCAGCAAGAGCTTGTTGCCAGGTGGCAAAGTACTCAGGAACGGAACCAGTTTATTTGATTGCTAGAAGAGGAGTTCCCACAATAATGGGGGAGAAGGTTTTGCTGTAGCAGGACTTGGCAGCGTCTTGTAATGACGCTCAGGTAACGTCAAGTTCCTGGCTGGCCCAGTGGGTGAACCATACAGCGGCGGGCCCTGTGAGGCAACCAGACGCAGTGACAATCCATATTGGCTCAGGCACCTGACAGATGCAAATGCGGGTTTCAGTAGATTGGAGCCAACTGACAATGTCGGCTCCTTTGACGCCACCAGCAAAGGATTCTAGCTAAAGGTTGAGCATGTGTTGGGACAGGTCTGACTGGGGCAGGGTGATGCTGGCATCACGCTGCCCAAGGCAGAGCCAATTGTACACACTGGTGAGAACTAGCTGGTCTTGATAGATGACGTACCCGTTGGGGATGTCCCCCTTGGGGATTGGCAGAAAGGTCTCTTGTTGGGGATTAGCCATATAGCATGTACTCTGTTCTTTCTTGGGGGAATTTTGTTTTAGGTAGGTCGTAAACCTACCACTGCTACCACTGTTGCAACTGAACCAATGAGGATTCAGTACTTGGAATTGGGGAAGACAACAGTCCAATAAAAAGGACAGAATAATAAGGATAAGGTATTGTTTATTGTAGAATATTGTGATTAATATACTATATGGGGAAAGCCACAAGGGGGTGGCATAGTGGGAAGTTCTATGTAAGGTTTGGAGCCAAGGAATAACTTGTGTGGGGATCAGTAAGTCAAATTGGTAGTACTCCTAATTAGGATGAATTACCCGCCATTTGATATTGCCATCAGATTAGTTCATGTTGTTAGATACGTCAAGGGGCGGCTCATTGAGCGCCCCCTGTGTATTGTAAGATACATTAGCAGGCAATTCTGGAAACTTGGTTGCAACATAAGGTAGGGTATTTATTACTGAACCCCATTATTGATAAGAAATAGTACAGAAAGGACAAACAACATCTCTGCTCAAAATCCTGACTGGCTGTTGTAGAGAAAGTTAAAAAGTTGCTTTCATGGGTGAGTACAATTTGATCAAGGTTCCTGAACTAGTACAAAAAGTTAATGAACATCAATTCTTAAAGTCTCTCTTGAATATATTTATGTTTAACAATCTAGGGGATTTGGTGATGGAGGGGTATGTTATGGTAGTCTACCAGAAAAGAAACCAAGCTTTGATAATTTGTTGAAGCTTCATTGAGGAAGGGGAGCTTCTTTGCTTGGTTTAAAATGGCCATTCCTCTGTAAAACGATACTTTTAGAAGCTGACCATTGCTTAAACCCTTTTTTGCTGCGGCAAAGTGAGCCATTATGTATGTCATTGCTGGGATGAGGATATTTAGGATTTCAAATCCAAATGGAGCAAGGGTGATTGTCGAAGCAAGGTGGATTGAATGCGTAGCTGCTTCCAACCCCTTTATGGAGAACCTGTTAATCGTACAGGTCAGGAGTGGTGGGGATATTCGGCATAGTGGTTTATTGGGGATGTAGGAGGCCAGTTTCAAAAGCTCAATGTGGTCGGAGTTATAACACAGTGCAAGTGCTAAGAGGGATCGTCGAACAAAAGTCTTGTGGGATGGTAATGCCTGCATACAGTTTGACAAATATCTCCCTCCCCTCGTGAAGTTTACGTGTAGAGTTTGTAAGTGGTGATTGAATAGTTTGGTGAATGATGCAGTTCGTGATTTGTTTTCAAGAGCAATCTTGTAGTCTCTATTTTCTTGAATTAAAATGGTTTTTGAATGAGAAATAGCCTGACTGATGATAAAGTGAACGGGTTCACTAAAGCAATAGAACCTTTTCTTACTAGGCCGTGTGAGGTCTCTTGGATTTAGATAGACGGGGCTTGCATCGAGCCAAGTCAATATTGAACAAGTTGTGAATGTCCCCGTACTAAAAGTGGAATATGAAAACATAGTGAAATGCAGTGCAAGTGTGTACGCTCAAGCCACTGGTGAGAGGAATTACATGTCATGTGCAATCCAAGGAGTGATGTCAGATGGTCGATAGTGCAGGTGATTCTAAGGCGGATGTCATCTATCCAGGACTGCCTTATAGCAAACTGGGCCAGGAGAAGACATTGGAGTGTATCAAATGTGTTTGGAAGTCGTGTGATATCCGTGTGATTTAAGTTGTTGGAATACATGACAGTCTTTACTAAATCAGTTTGAGGCATGCGTTCTAATCCTATTTGCGCAATAATCTTGTTCAAGGTATTTGAGCGTGGCCTGGAATGGAAAGTTTCTTGGGAAAAGAGAGGGGAAAATGGGTTAAACATATGGAAGAAGACATTTGTTGCCGTGATGAGGGTTTCTTGAATCTCATGCTGAGGATATGAAAGATGGAAATATTTTGTTGTTTCTGAAGGATGTATGGGACCTTTGGATATATTTGAGCTTAACTCCAAGACCTCTTTGGCATGGGCTGGCTGTGGTAAAATGAGTTCCAGAGGCAGTAGATAAAGCCACAGGCGTAAACGTGACATAGGATTTGGGGAACATTTTGCAATCACCTGTGCCCAAGTTGAAGCATTTAACTTCCTTTTTTGGTGCTTCCAGCCTTCCTTGGAAACTCCATGGATAAGTCTAGTGTCAAACTTATTCCGACTGTAAGTCCCTCTGAGCCTTGTGTTAAGGCATCGCTCACAGGACGGCAATCCCTTTTCGCATCTCACGTGAGCAGCCTTGCAGTGGTCGCAGCTTGTGTTGGTACGCAGCGTATCAACAAATAAAGTTATGCCTTGACGATTAAGCTCCATATGGGACTCTTTATACAAGAAGTTTTAAATAGGGAGCTTTCCTTTTAGTGATTATCAAAATGTGGCCATGTCATGCGATGATCTTCACTTGCCTTACTTTAACATTCTAAATCCACCATTTGGGGAGTACTGGATGTGTGCTGTTAACATAAGTTAGCGTGATTCACCAAGATGAGGCAATCCTTAATGGTGGCACATATTTGAACGACTAGCTTTGACAAATCATATCGTGGTATTTTGCCAGCTCGACCATCGGAACTGCCGAGCATTAGCCGAACAGCTAACCGTTGATATCATCAACACAACTTAATCGTATATGCACATGGACGTAAATTTCCTTTGCAAGTAAATGTTAATATCTATTCGTAACCCGATTTGCCCTAACGGGGTTCATTCATTGCAGCCCTACCATCATCCAAATCAAGGAATAGTTAGAAGTATCCTAGTTTAACCATTAGTAACTGATGGCAATGCAACCACGCTACATTTTCTAGAGAAGCAATCAGCTTCCAAAAATAACACTTGTCTCGACTAACCGCTTCTCATCAAACGCATACGATTTCTCCCAGGTCGAATTAAATCTCTTGAATAAGGTGAACTCGATAAGAAATTTCACATGTGTCAAAGAAATTTACAATACCTCGTCTGAAAAGCTGCACATTATACCTATTTAGAGCATATGAATTTAAATTTATTGAAAAAAAATTATGTGGTTCATAAAAATAACTATCATGGAAGTTTGGGGTTAAAGTCTAACCTCTGATTTGCGAAGGGCCCACAACCAGAAAGTTAAGCCCAGTAGTTATCAAATTTTAAAAATAAAAGCCTACATGAGTAAAGTATCAATTAAAGGGAATTTAAATTAAACAAAAAATATAATAGATCCTAAAACTTTTATTATTATTGATAATAGGGATTTAAAAATTATTTCCCAATTAATTGTCTGGCTAAGAAAGTAAATCTAGTAAAAAAGGTGGGTCATAGGTTAATCCTGGCTTGGTGTCGCAGATTGAATGGATTAGACATTAAGTTGTCTATCTAGGAATTGAGTGACAGAACAGTCGCACAATTTTGCTATTGCATCCTGATTTTACTAGGGATAAAGACATTTAAAACGCCTCTAAAACAGGTGTTTGATTTGCCTTTCAAATGCGCACAAGGCATGGGATTTACTTCTGTAATTATAAATAGAACAAAAAAGTTATTTATATCTACCTCCTTAAGGAAAGCCATATGGAAGCAGTTGTTCTCTTGCGGTGGACTTTTAGCTGTGCCAATCCACTCTCCTCCATTAGGGAAGTCCTTCTGTCTGTGCCTCCCTGCCCCTGGTGGCAATTCCCCTGCCTCACACTATATAAGTGTGATACTATCTAAATAAACACCAGTTTTGTCTTATTATCTTCTTATATTCTTCTGTCCTTACCCAGGCTGTCACTATACCACAACAGGTATAGTGTTAAGATAAAGAAGTAGTAGACTAAATGCTTGTAGAAATCAGCACCCAGGCTGCATATTTTACAACATTGGCGCTCATAGCTTCTTCAAACCACAGCTTCCTCTCTTCCTACCCCTGCGGCCCTATTTTTGTGGAGGGAGAGATGTACTTGCCTATACCTTCAGCTTCTTCTGCCCAACCCACTCCAGGATCAACCTTCACTGCTTCTGGTTCTCTATCTGGTAGACTCCAAGGCTCTTCCTATGGTCAACCAGGACTAAGCCAGTGGTTGCCTAACTGGCAACAACTTTCAGAAATTGCCAGCTCCCAGTCAAGTATGATCTCCTGGTGAAATCCATTGAAAAGGCCCTTACCTCCTTGATATCAATCCAGCCTGACCCCATGGCTGAAGCAGCTGACATGAACCGCGTCTCCTGCTCCTTAGAGCCTGCCTTGGTGAAGAAAGTATGCTGTCAATATTCTCCTCCTTCTTCTTCTGGTTGTTCTCCTGATAGAATCTCCCTTAATTCTGGCACCCTCCAAACTGTTAGCTTCTCTGGCCCCTGCTCTGGCCCCCCAAACCTTGCTCAAAATATATCAGAAGCTGTTTACTCCCACTCTGGAATGGCTCTATGGATGAGCAAGATAGAACATGTATTTTCTTCCTTGGTACCCACCCAGATGAATCAGCATGTTGCCCTGGAGTTCTATGATCATCAACAGAAAACTCCTAAGCCAGAAGACAGCCATAACAGCTGCACCATGGGATTCTCTGCTCTTCAGGATACTATAAAGGCTCAAGAGAGACAGATGGGATTTCATGAAGAGGAATTACTTCTGGCCTTTCAGGAAAAGAAAGAGTGGCTAGATGAGTTGAATGCTCAACGTGCTCTCCTTGACTCCCTTCAGGACCAACTAAGCAAGCACCTTGAAGATGCCTCAGCAATTAGTACCCCTGATACTCTAATGGGATTGCATGGTAATGCTAAAGCTGATAGTTACCCCTCTCAGAAGATCCATACTACATTGCCCCTTCCTGACTACCACCACTGTCACAGAAGCAATAAAGAGAATGTCTCCTTCATTGCACCTTCAGCAGGCACCCTGGAGTCTCCCTGGGAACCTGATAGCAATCTCTTTATCACTCCTGATGGTTATGAAGCAATTAAACCTCAGGCTAGTCAGAGCAAGGAAGAATTTACTGATGGTTCTGGTATTGAGGAGTACAATGAGGATCACTCAAAAAACTACTAAGCAGCCAGGACAAGGCAAAATCCTTGGCTGCATTTGTGGTTTCACCTCCCTCCTCTCCCCCCATTCCTCTCCCCCATGACAAGCTTGTGCCTGATCCTGGCACTTGTTGTTCCTTTACAACAGAGCCTTCTGATGTCCCTCTGCTGGTTGACTTTGCCTCTCAATCAGAAACATTGGATTCTTGAACTGTGAGAATGCAAGAAGATCTTGTCTACTGGGCCCCCACATCAAAGCTCTTCTTGGCCATGGACCTGATACCTAGCTACTGGCAGATTGATCTCCCTCCAGATGACCCAGAGAACTGTGTCATCCTTGCCAACCAAAGGCTGTTCCAACCTACCAGGATGCCTCAGGGTCTCTCTAATTCCCCAGTCACCTTCCATCAAGCTATGGACGCTGTGATGGGGGACCTCAAGCCCTCATGTGCCCTGGTCTATCTGGATGACATTAAAGTCTTCTCTTGCATCTATAACAAACACCTGGAAACCCTGGAAGAAGTGTTCAAATGTCTGCACTACATCAATCTGGAGTTCACTGATAGAGAGCTTCCAGTTGCTTATGCACTGTGTAGTAAGAAGGTCAAGGTGCTACCTCTCTCAATTGGGGAAGCCAAGGGTATCCCAGTCTACGCCTCCTGTAATGTGACTACTCCACCTGGCTCTCAGGTGATCCACAATACAGGCCTCTTTCTGGCTCTACCAGCTGGCACTCATGGAGAAATCTTTGGCATCCCTAATGCCTCCAGACTTGAACCATGGGTTGCACCAGGCATCCTCATGCCAAGTGAGAAGGAAGTAATCATACTCTTGGCCAACATTAGTTGTAAAGCTATGGTTGTCTCCAAACACCAACTTCTGGCTTATATACAACTGGAAGAGCATGAAAACCTGCAGGAGACTGCCCCCTTTGCTGACTTCTCTGAGTTGGGTCTACCCTGTGAGCAATCACTGATGCTATTGGTCATAAGCCGCAAATCCCTATCTGGCCTCTCCAAAGAGCAGAAAGATCAAGCTATGGATCTCTTTTACCAGTATAATCATGTGTTTGCCAAGGATGATTATGACCTAGACAAGGCTGCAGATTTTGCTCATCATATTGACACCCAAGGCAGTCCACCTATCCGCTCCAGACCTATATGGCACAGTCAAGCCAATCATGCTATGGCTAACAAGGAACTTCAGAGGCTATTGGGATCTGGCTTACTGGTCCCTAGTAAAAGCCCTTGGGCTTCCCCTCTCCTGATTGTCAAAAAGAAGGATGGCAGCAACTGTATGGTGATTGACTACCGTCCACTGAATGCTGTTACCAAGAAGGATTCATATCCCCTTCCTCATATTGATGGTACCTTGGACCAAATGGGTGGTGCCAAGTTATTCAGCACCATGGACCTTATCAGTGGGTACTGGCAGATTGATCCACCCCCCCGCTGATCAAGGAAAATGTGCAATCATCACTGACCAAGGGATATTCTAACTCACAAGGATGCCTCAAGGTCTGTCCAATGCCCTGGCTACCTTTCAGCGGGCCATGGATGCAGTGGTGGGCGACCTCAAACTCACCAGTGTCTTGGTCTACCTGGATAACATTAATGTGCTCTCCCGAACCTTTAATGATCACCTACAACACTTGGAGGAAGTCTTCCAGAGGTTACTTGCAGCCAAGATCAAGCTCAAGCCACACAAGTGCAACTTCTTCAAGGAGCACCTTGAGTTCTTGGGATTCACCATTAGCCAAGATGGACTCCGCCCTGTACCTCTGAAAGTGGAAGCCATTGAGAAAACACAGATCCTGGCCAATAAGCAAAACATGCAGGTCTTCCTGGGGATGATTGGGTACTACTGCTGCTTCATCTTCAACTTTGCATCCATGGGCAACCCCCTTTTTCAGCTTTGCCGAGCTGATAAGGAATTTTTCTGGAGCCCAGCGTGCCAATCTGCCTTCAATACTCTCAAGGGAATACTGACTGCAGCCCCTGTACAGGCCTATTCTGACTTTGCCAATCTGTTTGTGGTTCATACAGATGCTAGTCTGAATGCAATTGGGGGTGTTTTCTCCCAACTGGACTCCAAAGGACTTGAACACCCTGTTGGATACTGCTTGTGTATGCTTAACGTTCACAAGAGGAACTACACTATCACTGAGCAAGAGTGTCTGGCTGTGATATACTCCTACCAACAATTCAGAGTCTATCTCCATGGGGTAAATTTCACGGTTGTAACAGACCATGCCTCCTTGCAATGGCTGAAGACCCTCAAGGACCCCAAAGGACATCTGGCGTGTTGGGCTGTTAAACTTCAGGCTTATGACTATGAAATCATTCATTTAGCCAGAGCAGCCCACCAGAATGCTGACTGTCTCTCCCGCCTTCCCACTGTTGCCTTAGTATCCCACATGGCTGACATTATTTATGACAAGCTTATGGAGGATCCTTGTTTTTGGGGGGAGGAGCCGGTAGAGATACAGAGAGCTCTCAAGAAGCTAGCTGTTGATACCAAGGTCTCTAAGGGAAACTCCTGAAGCTTTGTGGAGACTCTTGGCTACCCTACATACGCCCATCCCTACACATGGACCCAGTGGTGGCTGCTCACAAGACTACTGGCCATGGTGGCATACAGAAGACGTTAGCTCTGCTACAGCAACACTGCTTCTGGAAAGGAATGCACACTGATGTAGTAGATATGCTAGCCACCTGTCATGACTGCAACATTGAGCGTCCTAAGGTTGCCAAGTTCCAACACAGACTTGTACACCCTGGGTTTGCCTTCCACACTGTAGCCATTGATCTAGTGGGCCCCCTGCCAGCTACCAACAGTTGCAACAAGTTCATCATTGTGGCTGTTGACCATCTGACTAAATGGGTAGAGGCCAAGGCAATCCCCAATTAATCTGCACTGGTGACAGCCATGTTCATCCTGGAGAATATCATATACAAACATGGTTGCCCCCAGATTCTGCTGACAGACAATGGTACCAACTTCACCAGTTATATCATCCCCCGCCTCAACCAACTGATGGGAATTTGTGGGACACTATCCACTCTTATCACTCACAGACAAATGGCATGGTAGAGCACACTAATGGGAGCCTGATCCAGATACTCTGGAAGCTCAGTCACCAACATGAGACTGAATGGGATACCTTCCTGCCTGCGGCCACCTTTGCATATAACATTGGGTACCATCATGTCACTGGCAAGCCGCCCTTCCAACTGCTCTATGGCTGGCAACCAGGAATTCCCCCTTTAATATATTCCTTGGTAAATCTCAGCCTGGCTGTGTCCCCAGAGGAGTACCTCAACAAGCTGGTTCAAACTCTTATTTGCTTGCACTCAGAGGCCTACACCATAAAATTAAACCATAAGTTGCAGGACCTAGAACAAGCTGCATCCAAACGCCCCACCTTACCCACTTACCTGGTAGGAGACTCAGTCTACTTCTTCAGCAATAAAGGGTACAGCCGTGAATCCAAACTTGCCTCCCCTTGGCAAGGCCCAGTTCAAGTTATCCAGAAGACTGGCCCCAACTCCTACACCCTTAAGTAATCCCATTCTGGGCAATTGATCACTAGAGTACACGCTCAGTATATGTGTGCTGCTCCTAGTGACCAAGAGTAAGCCCCAATGAGGACAACAGCCCAAAAAAACAAAAGCCTAATTAAAAAATTCCATGGGTTGTTGTCCTGTTTGCAATAGTGTTGCACCAAAGTATGAGGAATAAGAATAAAAGAGCAAGGTGTTTATTGGAGACTGACAAAACTCTTCCTGTACCACACCAACTGTTCTACCACCTGAATGACAGCCAGGAAACACAAGTTGTTACCTACGGATCCGCAAAGCCAATGACCAAGGATGAGGCAACAAACCCCCATCTAACAAGACATATGATTGACCACAACACCATAGCCGCTACCTAGAGATGTCAAGCCATTCTTGACCCTGTTGTCTAATCCAGTGGAGGAAATGTTGCAGATTGAATGGATTAGACATTAATTTGTCTATCTAGGAATTGAGTGACAGAACAGTTGCACAATTGCGCTATTGCATCCTGATTTTACTAGGGATAAAGACGTTTAAAACGCCTCTAAAACAGGTGTTTGATTTACCTTTTAAATGCGCACAAGGCACAGGCTTTACTTCTGTAATTATAAATAGAACAAAAAATTTATTTATATCTACCTCCTTAAGGAAAGTCATATGAAAGCGGTTGTTCTCTTGCGGTGGACTTTTAGCTGTGCCAATCCACTCTCCTCCATTAGGGAAGTCCTTCTGTATGTGCCTCCCTGCCCCTGGTGGCAATTCCCCTGCCTCACACTATATAAGTGTGATGCTATCTAAATAAACACTA
This sequence comes from Entomophthora muscae, assembly GCA_014839935.2. Lineage (NCBI taxonomy): Eukaryota > Fungi > Entomophthoromycota > Entomophthoromycetes > Entomophthorales > Entomophthoraceae > Entomophthora > Entomophthora muscae. Next base: position 57,579 of record QTSX02005157.1, read on the forward strand.
GTTTTGTCTTATTATCTTCTTATATTCTTCTGTCCTTACCCAGGCTGTCACTATACCACAACAGGTATAGTATTAAGATAAAGAAGTAGTAGACTAACTATTTTTAGAAATCAGCACCCAGGCTGCATATTTTACAGCAGGTGGTTTGCTATCAAACAGATAAAAAAGAATAAATTTAAGTGACTCTTTTTTAAATAGTTTGGGATTCTTAAAAATGACCCACATTAAGTAATTGTGATAAAAATAGTATACAGAAGAATTAATTTGTAAACTGACTTTAAGGAATCTATAAGTGATCATTTTAAGTAGATAAAAAATATTTAGGCCCCCATGCCACCTGAAGGCTGCATCAGGGTTTTGATATATTGACCAACTAATAAATCCAACCAATAAATGCAGGTGCAAAGCCCAAGAGCTCAAAAATCCAAGCTCAGCATAAAAACGTAGCAGCTGGGCTGCAGGAATTTATAATACTTCCCAAATCAGCTCCTGGTATAATTGAACTATTACTTCTATTGTTAAAAGCAACCTGTGTCCATCATACAATAAATAAGTACACTCAAAAGTTCTTCCTCACATTCAGCTTATAATTATAACTATTCTAACTGTTACTATATCCTAGAACTAAAGGGCCATCAGATGCCCTTTCACTACATAGTGTCTAGAAGAATCTGATAGGGATTAGGCTGCCAAGACAACTGCCCTAATTTAAAAGACACATGGTCTTTTATATTAGGGAATAGCTGATTTGACTGAATCAACATAGCTATCAATCACCACTTGTCATGTTATTTTTTCCTTCAGTAGAGGAGAGGTGGAACAACACTGCAATATTTCTGGGATGCCACAAACAGGAAGCATATATGGTTTCCAGAGGAAAGACAACATGAGGTAGGACTCTGGATTTTTTGAGAACATGTGATTTTAAGGTAAACTCTTAAGAATTTCCTAAAACAGAAAAAACAAATAAACTTGTAAAATTATATAACAATTATTTGTTAATAAAGAACTTTTATAGAGTTAGAAAAGTGGCCTTTGAGTCACTAAACATACAAGTATGTAGTTGGATTGAATAAACACAACATGAGAAACTTTTTTAAACAATAAGTGAAATGAAAAAGGACTCAGATTAGGAAAGGGATGAATTTTGGGGTTTGGAAGCTCACATCACCAATCAAAACATCAGACATTGTCAAGAATGACATTTTGATACTAGTGTTGAAAACACAAGAATCAACCCCTGGTCCTCAGGGAACCCTTTTTATCAACCAGGATGAACAGAGACCCAGTAACCTGCTGAGTTGCAGATTTGAATTGGTAAGCTGCCCGGCAACCTGCCAGCCTAGTGAGAAACTTTTCCAAATGGAGATCAGATTATCACCAAATGTGCACCACCAAAAGTCCAGACCTATAAACAAGCTGCTGCTTGCCAAAAGGAGGTTAAAACAAGACCAGTAAATAAACCCACCAATAAGCACCAGCTGCTACCAGTTTTCAGCACAGAAGTGATAATACAATTGGCTGTCTTAAACAATGCAAAGAATAGAGGCAGAAAAACAAAGCGTCACTACTACTGCTCACCAGAGCCAGCCAACCCAGAATTTGCTGCCCTTGAAGCCCTGCCTCATTTCCATTGCCCTGACGGCAGAATGTCCACAGACCTAAAGCCCGCAAAATTTGGAGAAGAAAAAATTGATAATAAAAAACCCCAGCAGTATGGGGACAGTGGCATTGTCATTCTTATAATAAAGATAAATAACCTTTGTTTAAGGAAAATTTTAACCTATCTAGCTCTAGTATTTTACCACTTCCACCCTAGCCCCTCAGACACTATAGCACCTTGCTCTCTTAGTGATCAAACCGCGGCCCCACTGCAAGCGCTATACCATCATACTGGAACACCCTTTGGACACATACATTTTACCAAGTATCCTCTCAATCTTGCCTACCCTAAGTTTAACCTGTATAATATACTTATTGTCAACACCTTGGCAAGAAACAGAGTCACCAAAACCATTAGTTGTGAAGGAAAGTGGTATATAAGGCTGCACAGATTGTTCTGTGATAAATACAACTATCTTCTTGCTTATCTTGTACCAATGACCCCACCTCTGACTCCACAACCTGATCACCCAATAGAACCTACTTTAGCTGTCAACACCATGTCTATCCAGATTTTTGGAGTACTCTATATTATTCTCACAGACTTGGGGGACTTGATGGTTCCAAACTCTGGACCCTGGTCCTTGCTTGGGTCCTTATTTTAAGTTATCAAGTTAGCAGCCCATATTATGATGATCTCTCCCTACTGGCTTGGCAGTTTCACTGACTGTGACATCTGATGCCTCTATCCATGCCTGGCTTCCTAAAAGGCAGGCAAATACAAGAAACTAATCATTCTAAATTTGATGAGCTGTAACTAGCAAAGTCATTATTGAAACTCCTTGAGAGTAAAAATTCACAACAACTTTATGTTTCCTTTTATATTATAAGTTAGAAAAAAGGATGATGTCATAATATAGTATGATTATCTATATAAAAATGTATGTGTAAGATATAAAAAATCTTTAAAAGATGTATATACAAGTATCCCCTGTCTTTTGTGCCATAGGCCCGGTCAGACTTCTTGCATCTTCAGACCTTACAGGCCACTATCTACACCAAATTCACAGGCCCTTCCTGTACACTCCTTAATGTTAGAATAATTAGAATTCCATTTGGTATCTATTAAATTACCTCAATCAAATAATATATGATGATTTGTTTTTTAAAATAGAATCCATGGCTAAGTAGGGAAAGCAATAGTAAATTTTGACATATAGCTAAAGAATATCTAAAACAAGCTAGGAATATTTCTGTTATCTATAAAAAACTTTTAGAGTTATTCTAAAAATAACACAATGGCCCAGAATTCTATGGCCTCATTGATAAATAATTAACTTTTAAAGATTAAACTAAAATAAAAAGTTAACTAATCAAGAAGAGCTTTTATTGATTGAATTTTTTGCCTGTAACAATGACAGATTCTATAATATATTATATAGGGTTTCATAGGAGTAATTTAAGCTAACTCATTGTTTGCTGATCATAGATTAAAGCTATAATCAATTTAGACTTCTGTTTTGGGTAATGTCAGAAAATCTGCAGACAGTGGTATTTTACCATCCACCAGATGATAACCTAAGTCTTCTAACATTAGGAATACACAGAGAACCTGTGACTTTGGCGTAACCTTTGTCCCAGAATATTTTTTGCCATCAGAAGTAGCAATTTTGACAGGGCCCAAGGCCCAAAGGATTTGAGATGGTTCTTCCTACTTCTGGATATATGTTCATAATTAGTTATTTCTATATTTTACTATAGATAATTATACTTTATGACAACAGGATCATCTTTTGTTCTCCACTAATAAAGCCTAAGAGAGGATCATGTTAAGGGAATAAGACTTGGATTAATCATCAAGCTGTTAAGGAATAATCAGTCTTTTATTGTAATGTACTGGCTTTAAGGCGGCCCGCCTGCCTGTGTTTTATTTGAGTTAGCTCACAACACTAAAAGAGACTGAAGTAGCATTAGGTCCGCACAGCAGGAGGCCCATCTTTTTCAGGGTGGTTTTAATGGAAGGTTAACTTGACATCTTCCACATATTGGTATTCTTTCTGTCTTCCTGGGCCACTTCCAGGGCTAGCTGTCAGCGTTTGGCTACTAGTTCACAAAGATGATTGTTTCACTAAATTAGAGCTACTCTAATACAATAGGCTCAAAGATTTTTATCTTAGAGTGGTTGACCTGAAAGACCAGTCCATGTTAGACTCTTCTAGATGTAATGCAGATGCCAATTCATATGGCGGCCCTCTTGTTCTAGGATTCATTTAAAGTTTTAGAATAGTAATTATTATGGGAAGCATGTTTGAGGTGGTGGTTGAGGTGGATTAATTAATGAGCAGTAATTGCATATACCATTAATTAATTGTAATGCATGAATATGTTGATGCCAGGATATGATTTGATCACTGATCCCACAAACCTGCAGCCTGCATTATTTTGGTGAAACCCTTCCTAAGAGCAATTAACTGCTGACCCGCGTCATTTTGTTGAAACCATTAATTAGTCAATATCCAGAAATCCTGACAGGTAACCTCAAAAATATTGAATATAGCTGTTTTATGAAGCTCATTTTGTTTCATAAGAAAATTATTTTTAAATTGCAATGATTGCTATTTAATGAAACTTTAAATCAGCTGGTCTATATCTTGGATATGTTCAGACTTATTATAGGCAAATTATAAAAAGGCTTGTCAATGACCCAGCTTCTCTAAAGAATGACCTAATTTTAAAGATTCAGAAGTTGGCTAGAAATAATTCCCAGATCTTTAGCATAGCTTTTCAATTGTATTTATAGGCACTTTTTTAAAAAAACAACTTTATAAAAAGCAGAAACAATGGTAGAAAATAATCATAGCTTATGGAAATTGGGGAAAGGGGGTCAATTAAATGCCCTTTGTTTTCATTGGATTTCTGGCTGGTCCATGTGGAAAACTCCAATTAAGGTTAATGTCCAAAAAAATAACAGTAGCATAGAGCAGGAATAGGCAAAAGTCCCAGGAATCAAACCTATGACCCCTGGGACCATATTTATAGGTACTTCATTTTTGTTAATAAGAAACAATAACTCCAGCTCTAAAGCCCCCTTGGGGTTGCTTTTTAGGGGCTTCATGAACTAATATTCAAATTAATTTACTTTATTTTAAATAGAAAAATTAACTAAAAATATTTATTAATATTTTTATAATCCGTTTTTTGTAGCTGGACCTGCTGATATGGGCTGTTTTCCTCACACTGGAAGCAGCTTTTATAATAAATCTATGCATTTATTATGCTTAATTATAGAAATCTCTTTGATAAGTGTATTTCAACGCTTCTCAGGAGTGGTAGCATGTTGTCTTTAGCTGTAAAATTACGCCTTGAAAATGTGTTATATTGTTTTAAACTAAATTAATCTCATTATTGCAAGAGCTTGTCATCTATCTCCATAAATACAAAGTTAAAGTCTGATGAAAAAGCTTCATTTCAACCCAAGTTAGTATTACTATTTTATTGTGATAATATAAAAGCTTATTTTCTTATGTCCTTTAATGGGCAATTGCTTTTGGTATACATATTTGCACTAAAAGGGCTCAAATAGTGAAAAGGCTATAAAATAGCTTCATTATACATATTTTATTTTCAAGATATTAGAATAAATTTGGAAAGGAATGAAAGGCCTGATAAAGTCTAGATTTCCAGATAGGAGAGCAGATGTTTCATGAGCTAATAACCATGGTGCGTTAATAGCTTAACTGCTTTGTTTTAAAATTCTTATAATAAAAAGATTTTCCATTAAAAAGTACCTTAAAAATCAGGAGTAAGTTTTTTAGTGATGTCCCTAAAGTAACACTTGAATGAAACACTTCAAATACTGTACATAGTTAGTTTAGACATTTCAACACAATAATGCTAACCCCTATGAAGTCATTGACTTAATAAAAATTCCATAGCTCAATGTGAGCTACTAAGCCCTGAGTTCAGATTTTAATGGTAAGCCCATCAGCCAACTCTTCATATATAACAGTTACCAAATAAGGAGAGCAAACCATTTGCTTTAAGATAACCTACCTGACTAATAGAATTCTTTCTGTGAGATTGGGCTGTTTGATCATAAAAGATCTGTCTAATCATTGCAAGCAGATCTTATCAGCTACACACCATATTATCACCAGATTACTATCCTATTAATTGCGGCATTTATACACAGTATAATCAATAGTCTATTATAATTAATATAGCAGTTATACGCCATGTAATTGTTAGATTATCATCCTATTAATAGTAGTGATTATACACCAAATAACCACTAGTTTATTATAATTGTTATGGCTATTATACAGAGTATAATTGTTAGCCAAAATAGTGATTATCATTGATTGTGCACCATGTAATCAATAGATCATCAATCTTGTTACACCCACTATATCCTTCTGAGTACTGTATCACCTCAGCCCAACTCATCCTGAGAGACGCATATGTGTATATCAAACTAATGATGTGCAAAAGACTACAAAATACTGGATTTGCAGTGATATTACATAACAGATAATTAGTTCTTATTGATTTGGGTTGCTATTACATGATAGATAATCTTCAGGTTGATATTTGATTGAGTCTGCTATTATACAATGTATAATCCCCAATTCAAACTGTTGCATTAATAATTAGAAAGCTTGCCAGCCAGAAAAAGATAACTGATTAAGCCCTGGAAATGGAACATTGAAATTCTCCCTTCCAATGTAAGAGGGAAGAACAGGGACCATTTCTAAACGTCAACCAAATACAGCATAGTTTCCTAGTGCCATAATAAGCACATAAGATACAGCTAATCAATATTGCCAAAAGGCTAGCTCAAGAAGAGTGTAGACTGTAGCTGAAGTGCCATGTATGCCCTATAAAGGACAGTAGCAGCACATGTGTCAATGACAGTCAATCAGGATAGACACAGCCAGCAAAGATGGTCCTATTGCAAAGGTAGCCACTGAAAACTGTCTGAAAGGACAAGAACAAGGGTTGTTGCAGTATATATTGATACAGACGCCTGAAAGGATAAAAACAAGTTCTTAGTTACACCTGGATAGATTGCAGCCGCTGGCTTGGATTTACTCCAGTCCTAATAAACATATATATCTTTAAAGTTCTATTTTATTGTAGCCTGCAGGGCTCTTGCATAGGACAGGTAGAGTATACTGAAAAGGCTAACATCTTTCTATAGCTTTGAACTGCCAAGAAATATACACAATTTCTTCCCAGAAAGTTAATATAAGCTTTTAAATTGGTTAATAAGAAAGATGTAGTACAATCTAAAGACTGTTTGAATACTGCTCTTTTCACTGTATATCACAAATTATATGAAAGCATCCATGGTAATTAAAGGGTTATTCTAGTTTAGAGCCTAATTCTGATTAATTATCAATTGGATGAATTATATTATTGGTGAAAGAGTTATTAAATTGCTAACCACCTCATTTCAACAGTGTTATTTATAAGAGCTGATTTACAAGATTATTTCATAATTCTATTGAAACTGAAATAATTATACTTCAGTACTTTGGGTTTGTGGAAGACAGCAATTCAAGAGGGGGTAAAAATGTATTTGTAACCAACATAGTCTTTATTAAGAAGATTGAAGATTCTTATACTATGAGGAAAGTCAATTGGGCCACAAAGAGTTAATGTATGCAGCAGTGATCTGGATAGAGGTAGTAAATGTTCTGTATAGGGGTTATCGGAATCACTGTTTTAATTGACCTTGCTCTTTAAAAGAAAGCATGGGAATCCACTATAATGGTGAACTTGAGTGTGTTCATGACGTTAGATCTGACATGGGGTGATTTGATGAGCACTCCCTGATTATTGTGAGATATATTGATAACTGAGACATCCATTTCGGTTGCAACACTTTATCGATATTTTAAATGAAAATATTTATTTTAGACACATCGCAAGCCAATCCATATATTATACTTAGCCATGTAATTAGCCTTTTAGTTTCGCCAAATATTCATACAAGAAGCTATGCTCTCGAAATAGCTTAGAATTATGTTTTGAGCCAAAATTGTGATTCTCATTAAAACCAAAGAATCAAATTCGTTTATAGGTTTATCACCATCTCCTTATATATTTAATATAAAGTTGATTGCAATTTCTTAAAAAGAGATCCCAGAATCCAACTATACAAGCAATACCAGTCTTATAACCGTATAAAGCTTTTTTCATAGCAGTTTATTAGCCATCTGGAATCCCCACGATGCTGTTTTTAGCATCCATAAACGTTACTTACTAGTATATGCTATTAAATAAAATATGCAATTAGCGGAAGCATATAGCAGCACTGGGTTAGATCATTGAAATAGTAACCCTGATGTAGTCTGCACACTTTGCTTTTCATCGCTGAGGCAGGGAATCTCCACAGCATAATCTAACGGCGATTACAAGCTTCCCCGACGAACAAGATTGTTTCTGGATCACACTTTTGGACTGCTAGCGTTTCTACCGGCTTTCTAAAAAGGTAAATTACGGGGTTGGCTTATGATTGGAGGTAGCCTTAATTGTACAATTGTGGTGATCTCGGTTAAGCCAATGTGGATCAGGTTCCGTAACGAGTCCTGGTGGGTGGATATGGTTTTTAAATTACACGTGATTGTATCAACTTGGAGCCAGTTTTTGTGGTGGGTATCAACGATGGTTAGAAGGAAATATCCGGACTGGGTAGTTGGAGCAGAATTGATTAAACCGGTATAACTTATAACTGTACTTTACGGAGAATCGCATCAAAGGCATAAGCCCAACCATTTCTAAAGTTTCTTCATCGTACTCGAATTTTAATGGGCCGATCGGTATGGGGTTCCGATTTATAAATTGAAATGGGCTACTTGAAGGGCTTAGTGTTATTAAATTATAAAAAAGTGAGTCTGTCTGTCTGGATTTAATGACGCCTCGAGTGGGCTCAAGCTGTAAGGGATTTGACTGAATTGATTTTTCTATAATATTTAAATATAAAGTTGATGCTAAGCTAAAAGCTCAATTTGGCTCATCCTTACATTATCCCTTACATGCGTCTTTGAAAGCATGAAGGTTAAAATTAGCAGAGTATGGTCTAAACTATGTCAAACTTAGAATAGAGCCACTCAAATACAAATAAATTTCTATTTAATTACTTGAATTAAAAAAAAGTATCTAACCTCATTAAACCATATCAAAGTAGATTATCTGTATAGATTACCTAACTCTGAATGGAAGGATTAAAATTAGAAAGGAAGCAGCAATTGATTAAGATCCTTTTATATGCTTGGATGTTAAACTTTTGTTGCAACCAAGTTTTCAGACTCGCCCGCTAATGTATCTTACGATACACAGGGGGTGCTCAATGAGTCACCCCTTGACGTGTCTAATGACATGAATCAATCTGATGACAATGTCAAATGGCGGGCACTTCCTCCTAATTAGGAGTGCTACCAATTTGACCTGATGATCCCTGCACAAGTTATTCCTTGGCTTTGAACCTTACATGGAACATGCCACTATGCTATCCCCTTGTGGCCTTGTGGCTTTCCCCATATGGTATATTAATTACAATATTATACAATAAACAATACCTTATACTTATTATCCCTGTTCTTTCTATAAGAATGTTGTCTTTCCCAATTCAAATACTGAATCCTCATTGGTTCAGTTGCAACAGTGGTAGCAGCAGTAGGTTCACAACCTACCTAAAACAAAATTCCCCCTAAGAAAGGACAGAGTACAGGCTGTATGGCTACTTCCCATCAAGAGACCTTCCTGCCAATCCCCAAGGGGGACATCCCCAATGGGTATGTTATTTACCAAAACCAGCTAGTCCTTATGAGTGTGTATAATCAGCTCCACCTTGGGCAGCGTGACGCCAGCGTCACCCCTCCCCAGTCAGACCTTTCACAATGTATGCTTGATCTCCAGCTGAAATCCTTTGTGGGTGGAAAAGAAGGAGCTGACATTATCAGTTGGCTTCAATCCATTGAGACCTGCCTTTGTATCTGCCAGGTTCCCAAGCCTATGTGGGTTGCCACTGCATCAGGGTGCCTCACGGGGCCCACCGCTGTATGGTTTACCAACTGGGCCAGTCAGGAAATTGATGTCACCTAGGCAGTATTCCGAGACGCTGTGAGATCCAGCTACAGCAAAACCTTCTTGCTTATTGTGGTGAGAACTCCCCTTTTAGCAATTAAACAGACTGGATCTGTTCCCTAGTACCTTGCTGCCGTCCCCAAAGCTGTAACCAACAGGAATGCCATGCTTCTGACCCTAATTGTCAAATTATTAATTGCCTCAAGCCCCATATCTGTAAGTGGGTCCCCGTAGGTTGTTGCACCTCTATCAATGACTGTTACAAGGCCATTGTGGAGGCCAAAAATCAGGCTTTGATGGGCTTCTGCCGTACTAGTGACGCTCCACCTCAACCTCATGCAACACCTGGCAGTGGCCATAACCAAGTAGGCTGCTGCCAGCCCTGCCAGCAGAAGAATGGGATCAAACGCCCCCGTGAGGGGGGAACTCCAACTATCACATATTGAGGACCAGGGAAAAGCCTGGGGGTTGTAGTTACAAGAGCCCTAAAACCCCACTTGACCCTCCCTCTCAATCCCTGCTTGAAAAGAAATCCTGCGCCTACAGTGTACATGAGGTCAAAACCCTTGACGTCTTCCAGGTCCAAGGTAATGGCCTCAAACTTCAAGCAAGCCATTATTCAAATAAAGTCATCTGCTTAGCCTATCCCTTCTTTTTTTGTGGGAATACCCACAAACTATTGGTAGATATCAGGGCCAACCACACTATGGTGGACCAGGCCTTTGCTGACTCTCAGCAATTAGACCAAGTGCCTAGCAGGTTCAAGGCGGAACAAGTGGCTGACTCCTGTAGAGTTGCAATTACCCATGAGACGGTGCCCTTCTCTGTGAGAATGGGGAACATCCAGGTTAAACTCTCTGGGACAATCATGGCAGGGCTCAGCCATAACTCAATTGCTGGCCTCAACTGGCTTTGGCACAACTGTCCCTACATTGACTGGGATACCTCTGTCATCACCCTCAACAGAAATGAGGTGGGCTTCCAGATCTATCCTGTTGAAATGAGCAAGCTACTCCACAATACAGTGTTTGTTAGAATAACAGAGACAAGCTTGTACAACTTCAAGGGGGGAAACTAGAATTCAATCAATACTCAGTCAAAGTTATCCGTGCAGAACCTCCTGCGGCCCTTCCATTGACCACTTCACCCCCACCAGCGCTTGCTGCACTCCTCAAGGAGTACAAGGATGTATTCAGTGAGACACTTGAACAACTACCTCCTCCCTGGGAGATCCAGCACGCTGTACAACTCCAAGGGTTATTACCTAAAGAACGTCCCTTATACTGTCTCACACCAAAAGAAGATGAGACCCTCTGCCAGCACCTTGTGGACGCGCTTGACAAGGGCTTCGTTGCTCCATGCTCTCTCCATATGGGATGGCTGTCTTCTTTGTAGCCATGAAGGACAGGTCCCTTTGCCTGGTCACAGATTATTGCACCTTAAATGAGGTGACTGTCAAGAATAAGTATCCCCTGCCGTTGATTGACAACCTGTTTGACACACTTGTGGGTGCAAAGGTCTTTAGCAAGATTGATCTCACTGCAGGGTACAACCAGGTCCACATTGTACCAGGGGATGAGGCAAAAACTGCCTTCTGCACACACTATGGGCTGTTTGAGTGTTGATTCATGAACTTTGGAATGACCAACACTCCTTCCACTTTTTCCATGCTGATGAACAAAGCATTTGAGGAACTGATTGGAAAATTTGTGATTTTATACCTTGACAACTTTATTGTCTTCAATCAAGATCAAACCACGCACCTCCAACACCTCCGTGCTGTCCTCAACACCCTTTGGAAAAATTGGCTAAAAGCTAAACCCTCCAAATGCGAGTTCCTCAAGCCGGAGTTTTTGTTCTTTGGGCACATCATCTCTGCCCAAGGGATAAAGTCCAACCCTGCCAAAATCAAAGCAATCACCAGAATGCTGCCTCCCACTGATGTGGGCCAGGTGCGTACCTTTGTAGGCATGGTTGCCTATGTACACAAGTTCATTCCTGATTGCAGGGAACTAATTGCACCTCTCACCAAACTCCTAAACACTAAGTAGCGCTTTCACTGGACCCCTGCCAGAGATCAAGCCTTTGAGACGTTGAAGCAGAGACTTACAACAGCACATGTACTGCAGTTCCCCAACCAAAACCGCCAGTAAAAACTTGAGACTGACACCTCTGACAGGGCCATAGGGGGTGTGCTACGGGTAGAAACTGAAAATGGTGCCTTTCTTCTTGTGGCATATGAGTCCAGGAAGATTACCAACTCAGAGCAATGTTATCCCAGTCATGATAAAGAGTTAGCGGCAATTGTGCACTGCATTGAGAAATGGTGCTGTTACTTGGAAGGGGCTACTTTTCCACCCCGCGTCCTGACAGATCACAAGTCACACCAGTACTTCAACACACAGTACCACTTGACACGCCGGCAAGAAGGCTGGGTTGAGCGCCTATCCCCCTATCAGCTGCACATCATGTACAAGCCTGGGAAGGAGCTTGTCATAGCTGACGCCCTCTCACGTTCTATATAGCATCCATCACCAGGGATGACGGCTTGGACCCAGAATGGCCAATGTTGTACCTCTGCCCTGACTCAACTTGTTACAGTGGCCTTAACTCAGTAACCATCTCCAAGCTGAAGGACAACAAAAGTCAGTTCACCACAGATACTGGCAACCTCTGCTGCCGGGCAAAGACAGGTGAGAAGACGCCTTGCATCCCCATCACATAACAAGGTGACATCATACTGCATTACCACCAAACCCTGGGTCACATCAGAGGATGTAACCTCTTTGAGATCATGAAACAAAAGGTTTGATGGCTGCGTATGCGTCAAGACATCTTGGATCTCCTCAAAACATGTGTGTTGTGCAAAAAGAATACATCTAAACCTGCACCCCCAAAGTCTGTCCTGCCCATCAAAGCAATGAAACCCTTTGAACAGTGGGCCCTTGACATTGTGGGACCCCTCCCCAAAGACAGACTGGGAAAGAAATACATCATAACTGCCATTGACTACTTCACCCGTTGGCCAGTGGCCTGGGTGACAACTAACCACACCACCACCTCCATCACCTGCTTCATTTGCAAGGAAATGTGGCCCGCCTTGGGCGGCCTAAACACCTCATCACAGATGGTGACCCCAAACTTGTTGGGCATGTCATGTAGGCGTACTGCGCCAAGAATGCACTCCAACAAATAGTCACAACCCCATACCATCCACAAGCTAATGGATGCATAGAGAGATTAAATGTCTCACTGGTTCAATTGATTGCCAAGCTCTCACAGGAACACTCCAATATTGCATGGGCTGAACACCTGCCTACCACTTTACTTATTTTATGAGCAAGGATTAACAGAGGCACCGGGTTCAGCCTCAGCGCCCTGGCTTTTGGAATGCCCAACAGTTTGATGGGAGTTGAACAAGGGAAGTTACAGTCTACAGTTCCCGGGAAACCTCCCCTGTTAACAACTTCATCCCAGAACCAATGGTGTGCCAATGCCCAAGAGATCAAGCACAAACAAATTAAAGGAGGGACAAAGCACCTTGAGGCAAGATATGCCGTAGGTGACCCTGTCTACACCCTCAACCCCAATTCAGCCAAATTAGAACCCAACCACCTAGGACCCTTCAAGATAGCCGTGTTCTATGACAACCACACCTATCAACTTGAAAATACCCAAAAAAAAACACCAAGAATCTCCACCATGATTACTTGCACCCCTGCCGCACCATCCCCACACAAAGTTGTTTGTGTGGACCTTCCCAGATCTTCTGAAGACTCCAATCCTGGTGTCTGACAACAAACAGAGGGCAAAGGGGGGTGTTGCAACTGAGTTTCCAAACTTTCCCACTAATTTATCTTACAATATACAGGAGGTGCTTGATGAGTCACCCTTGACATGTCTAAAGACATGAACCGATCTGATGGCAATGTCAAATTGCGGGCACTTTCTCCTAATTAGGAGCACTACCAATTTGACCTGCTGATCCCTGCACAAGTTATTCCTTGGCTTTGAACCTTACATGGAACTTGCCACTATGCTATCCCCTTGTGGCCTTGTGGCTTTCCCCATATGGTATATTAATTACAATATTCTATAATATACAATACCTTATTCTATTCATTCTTGTCCTTTCTATTGGACTGTTGTCTTCCCCAACTCAAATACAGAATCCTCATTGATTCAGTTGCAATACTTTGCTGAAGATTGAATTGACCAATGAAAAAAAAGCTTGATTTGTTTTAAACATATTGTATTAAAAAGATACATAAATTTTAGTTTAATTAAAGGATGGTTGGCTTGGACATTTCAAATTTATCTATTCCAAAGTAAAATAATAAAATATTCCAATTGGATTCATCAGCCGATTCAAGTGGCTACATATTGTTTTATAGTAAACCTTGCTTATGATCCCATCTTACAAATAATGATATCTATAAAGTAATCTGGCAATAATGATATTAAGACCCATTAAAATGATATTCATAAAATTTAAAGTAGCTACATGTTTTTTTCAGAAAATTCCAATAAAAATAATACCAAACAAGATAGCCTCAGCTGTTCTAGATGCTCAGATATATAGTTAAGTGCTGGAATTGGGCTTGTATCATAATCAAAGGCTCAGACTCAATTTGAAACATCTAAATTCACTCTAAAAACATGTAGAACTAAAAACAACACATCTCTGTGAATACTGAGACAATCTTAATATCCAATAGCTTAATTTAAAACCACAGATCAGCTCTATATCTGAAAAGAATTTATAAAGAAAAATTAAAAAAGTAAAATTGTTATTCAAGCTTTACTAAACTTAAAAGTAATACTCCACTTACTTTGATTTATATTATATATTTTTACTTGTATATACAATATTACATAAGTAATTAAAAATTGATTTTTTAAAACAAAGCTTTTTGAATAATATTTAAATCAAACAGATAATAAGAAATTCCAGCCTAAAAATAAAAAATATATTGAATTGATCTATTAACTTCAACTTTATATTTGTCCTTGGACGGGATAACTACCCAATAACTAATACTCCAGGACACTCTGACTTGGAATAACAAGGTTTAAAGTACTGGGTGGTCAAGCGGAAGTATAGATCCTATAGGATTCAGGGTTAATGCTTAAACATGATGAAGGAAAATCTCCACATATTTAAACTTGAACATTTATTGATATTATATAAAGTTATTGGCAAACTCTTATAAAGTGTCAGATTTTTGGCTCAACAGTATTATAGTAAGTGTTGTACCTTATTCAGAACGTATGGTTTTGTGTGTCACTTTAGTGAAAAACTATTATAAAGAAATTGCATGTAACTCTTATTTATGGAGTATATTGTAAATTTAAAAATTATTCTATTGAGTTGCTGTTTGAGTAAAGTTAATGGGTGAGAGTTATGCCATGGTGGTGTAGCAGAGATGAAATTAACATTTGATAAGTTGTTGCAGTCGCTCGAAAGAAAGGGACACATGCTGCTCTGCTGAGTATGGCTACAGCCTGGGAAAGAGATCTTACAACCAATCCGTTTCTATTAGCCACCCTTTTTGATTCCTTGAAGTGAGCCATGATATATGAGATTGCTGAGATGAGGATGTGGATCACGTCAATGCCAAACGGAGCAAGAGAAATGGTTGAAAGAAGCTGGATCGTACGGATAGCTAAATCTAGGCCCTTTAGAGAGAATCTGTCGATTGTACATGTCAGAGATGTGGAGGATATGCGACAAAGTGAGTTGCTTGGGATGTATGAGGCTGTTTTCAGCAGCTCAATGTGGTCGGCGTTGCAGTGCAGCGCAAGTGCGAGGCGAGATCTTCGATGGAGTGCCGGATGTAACGACGTCTTTGTAAGCTGCATTAAAGAGTTCCACCCCCGAATAAAATTATCATTTAGTGAATTCAAGTGCGTTTCGAAGAGCTTTAGAAAGCAAGCCACCCGGGATTTCTTTTGTAGTGCAAGCATGAAGTCCGTATTGGCTTGTAATAAGATAGCCTTGGATCGACAAATAGTTTGGCCTGTGAAAAAGTGAACTTGGTCACCAAAGCAGGATACATCATTTAGCTTCAATCGTGTGAGTGTTGTTGGATATAGGTGGGCGGTGTTGGTTTCAAGCCATGTGAACTTTGAGCAGGAAGAGGATGTTCCTCCACTGAAAAAGAAATGCTGCAGGATAGCTAAATGAAGAGCAAGTTTTCTCTCGATCCAAAGCGGCGGTGATAAGGTTTTAGATATGTGTAGTCCGAGAAGTGTTGATAATCTATCAATGAGGCATGATATTCCAATCCTGTTTTCAATTATCCAAGGTTGTCTGATGCCTAGTTGGGCCAAGAGAAGACACTGGAGAGTGTCAAGTGTATTAGGAAGGTAGTATATGTCCTTGTGAGTCAAGTGGTTGACATCCATGGCTGACTTCACAAGTTCAGATTGGGGCATGCGCTCTAATCCAATCTGAGTGACAATTTTCTTCAGCGTACATGAGCGCGGTCTAGAGTGGAAGGCTTTCTGGGAGAAGATTGGATAGAACGGATTGAAAAGGTGAAAGAAAACCTTGATTGCCATATATAGTGTTGCTTGAATTTCAATTTCAGGATAGTTAAGGTGGAAATATTTTCTTGTTTCAGAAGGATATACCAGAGTCCTAATCATGTTTGGGCAAAAATCCAATATCTCTTTGTCCCTTGTTGGTAACGGTAGAATGAGTTCCAGTGGCAACAAGTAAAGCCATAGACGTGAACGCGACATAGGATTTGGGGAGTACTTTGCAATCACTTGGGCCCAAGTTGAAGCATCGAAAATCATTTTTTGCATCTTCCAGCCTTCTTTGGCAAAGCCAAGAGCGAGTCTGGTGTCAAACCTATTCCGGCTGTATGTACATCTGAGCCTTGTGTTAAGGCATCGCTCACACGACGGTAGTCCCTTTTCGCATCGTATATGAGCAGCTCTGCAGTGGTCGCAGCTGGTGTTGGTTCGCAGCGTGTCTACAAACAAAGTTACACCCTTACGGTTAAGCTCCATCCATAATTTCCTTTTTCTTACCGCTTTAAATATGCTTCTGCTTTCATAGCTTACTAAGGCTGACCATCACTCATGTCGATCTTTGATGTATTCTTTGCTTGTAACCTACCGTAATATTGAACTATTTAAACTGTATTATTTTAAAATCTATCATGTGTGCAACGATTGTTATCCAACCCGGCACTTGTATAGCCGTTTAAGAGGGGAAGTAGTTGCTTCAATCATTCAGTTTAAAGTGATCCTAGCACCTTCCAAATTGCGGACTTTATCTAAATTAGCTTAGGTGAACTGTCGGCGTATCATGCCTGGAAAACGAGATGTCCTGATGGCAATCAATCTGGTACCCATGCGTTACCAGTTGGGTATAAAATTTTGAAATTTAAATGCTGTATATTGAAATAAAACAAAAGCTACCGGTAATCCAAATATCTAAATCAGTCTTTTAGGGGGCGCAAACCCGATATCCAAATCCAATCGAAATCGGATCAAACGTGTTTTGGATGGTTGGGTCACACCCAGGGTGTAACACGTAGCTTTAATGCTTTTTTACGACAGAGCTGTTGACTAACCTACAAACAATTACATGCTGTATATGGCTGATTATAAGGGTCGTGGATCCGAGAGATTATTGTTTAAGGGAGGTATACAGTTTTAAATATATTTTAAAGGAAAATAAATAAAACCCATGCTAGGCCGATGGCTCTGAACCCATCAACTTATATAAAACAAGTAAGATAAAATAAAAATCAGGTAAATAATTTATAGTCAGATACTCGTTTTAAAAATGTTAAACATATTAATTTTAAGCAACATTTTTATGCCAAGCTATCATTGTTAGCCAATGGGGTTCCAATTCTGATTGGATCAGTTCGAAAATCCGATTCTATTCCCATTGTAGCTACTTAGCCCAATCTTCTGCTAAAACTATTCAGATTTTGGCACCCAACTTATTCCAGCAATATTTTCAAAAAAAAGCTGTCGAATTTCAGTGCTTTTCAAGTAACATGTAATATTTTTTAAAATAAATCGCTCAATTTAAATTTTATTCGTATACACATTGCAAGGAATTTAGGGTTAATATGTTAACACTTACAGGTGATATCACCTCAAACCCCAAGGCCTCAAGTATAGCATTGCTACGGAAATTGTAGGTGGAGCTGCTTAAGATATACATCCTCATTATATTTAGGTTTACTATATGGTAAAAATATGCACTCTTGTGCTGAGTTTTGTGTGGTGTGCAATAATCCACGGCTCATCAGTAGCAGTGCAAGGAAGACTTGAATGCCTGGGCCCTGATTTTACAGTAGCCCTCAAAGCTTCAAGGATTAGAAAAAGTGAGTCATCTGTAACTAAGGTGAATCCAAACTTAAAGAAATTTCAATTACAAGTGTAAAATATATCCTCCATTAACAGGTGTCAGGAATTCTGAGTATGATGGTTAGACTGTACCATAATCCCTGTCATGGCCATAGTTTTCCCAGGTTTGGCTTGGCCAAAGCGCCGCCACCCAGGGAAACCCAGCCCTGTTGTGTTCTGAGGTGTGGGACAGATACACAACAGGGAATCCTAACCTTAGGATTTGATTTGTTCTAAGTCTTGGTTAGAATGGCAGGGAAGGTTATGTGATTACCTTATGGCCCTGATTGAATGATATCTGCTTGATGTGGCTAGAGAGGCACCCAAGTACTTGGAGACACAAAGACAAAAATTTGAATAGACCTTAATTTTTATTGTTGAATAAGAAATAAAATATATAGTGGTTGATGACACAACAAAACACTACCAGGACAGTAGGATCACTTGCCACAAGCATGAGTGGGGCAAGTGAGTTGCACAGGATCAGGAAACTGATCAATTAAAATTTCCAATTTGAAGCCAGACACATTTGAGGGGCAAAAGTAAAAGAGAGATATTTGTCCTCAAAATAACCCATCAAAGGCAAAATTGAAACAAGTGAATGGCAGCATTCATGACATTGCCCCCTCTAGATTGGCCTTAGGGGGTAGCACTTGTGGAGGAAAGTGGCATATACTCAGGAAAACAGACAACTACTAGAGAGGAGTTTCACAGTGTACTCTGACCCTTGCTTGAAGGTCACTTATAGAGGTCCAACCCACAACATATTTAACTTGTGAGTGTGTCCTTCTACTCTATGCTAGTAGGGAACACGGTCTCCAATTTTGAACTCAAGCAGGGGGGATCTCCTGGCATTGTCAGGGGAGAGCTCCAGCATCTTGGTCTTATACGCAGAGGTATAAGCAGTAGCCTGTATATCAATGATGCGGTTGAATGGGTCTTTGATATGCTCATCAGGGTTCATAGACTTATCAGAGGAGAGTAGGCCCCCCCAAGAGCAACAGGGTAGTGGCTTCACGGCCATACAGCATAGCAAAAAGAGAATACACTGTGACACAATGTTTGCTAAGATGATAAGCAAATAGAGCAGCGGGTAAGTATAGAACCCAGTTTGAAGCGTCAGAGTAAGTGAGTTTCCTCATGATAGAAACCAAAGTTGAATTTGCACGCTCAGCCGACCCATTGGTAGAAGGATTATAGGGGCAGAGAAATACTGGTGAGACCCCAAGGCTTCAACAACTGAGGTTCCTAACTTGGCATTGAAGTTAGTCCCATTGTCAGACAACAACACTTGAGGACAACCATGGCAAAATAATGCATCTGTTGCAACATCTTTGATTTCTTCCTCTTGGGGAATTAACACCCCAAGTAAATCACCAAGCAGCTCATCAAGTGGTTCACTGCCCAGGCAATAAACTGGTGGCACCATTATCAGTTAACCATCTATGACAAGGATCACTCAATCCAGGTCCTAAATGTAACACAACTTGATTAAGCCTCATGACTCAAGCTGAACATTACTCAGATAAGCCCCATGATCTCCATGACGTACATGGACAAAATGTGGCTTATCATGATACTATATAATATTATATATTCATATCTATTAAGTATCATTCTCTTCTTAATCTTCCCCTCTATTTTGTTTATTATACTTCCCAGAAGTATAAAATCAACAGTGGTAGCACAGGTAGGTTATACATACCTATCCAACACAAAGGAAAAATTCCTCTCAAGAAAAGAACACAAGCAATGTTGCTCCCTAACAGTTGGAGAGATTACAAAGTAGGACAAGACGTCCCCCAGGCTTTGTCATCTACAATAATCTCCTTGTACCCATTGACTAGTACAATGCCGTCAAAACCCGCAGGCTGTTCACTACCACACCAATCATAACAGCGACTACTGTCACAGTAGGTTCTATCATGCCGGGTATTATCTGCCCAAGCAAGAAGGCTCAAAAATCTGGATAACCTTTATTAAAATTGACCAAGTTAACAGATTTAAATCAAACAGTCAATCAGAAATGGGTTATGGCTGCTCCAGTCTGTCAGCTGAAACTGGTTCCCCTTTCCAAATTGACATTGATAAATTTGCGTAATATGAGGGTCACCCAATATGAGCTTGTTAATCAGTATGGTCGTCAGAAACTAGTCACGTAAGGGTTCTTTGCAACCTGGACCAGATACTTACTTGACAATGTGGAAGGAATAGGAGGTCAAGACTCATTTGGTATTGCTTAGTCAATTTTTCTGATATATATTGAATAATTTTCACGGTTTCAACTCTAAGAGTTGAGTCCTCCCAAAATTTTACTCAATAAAAATCATTTATCCCAAGTTCTGATTTACTTTTTAAAAATGCATCCTGTTGTCAGGTTGTTACAATATATTCTGTACAATCTGATTCTTAAAAGAATCATTTCTGGAAGATGGGGTCCTGTAGTTGGAACTTTGTTGTTGGTGCCACCCAATGCTGATTTTGCACCAACCAATTTTGCCGCTCCCCCCATTCTTGAAACTGAAAATTGTGTTGCCTCTCAATGTCCAGAATTTTACTCTGAAGATTCTTTAATGCTGTCTCAGGCCATCTACCTTGGGATACTTTGGTTAGGATTAATTGTTCTGCTTAATTCTGGTATTACAATTGGAAATTTCATAAAAAGATATTTGAAGCCACGCTAGTGGTTAATCATTAATTCTATGTGGATTTGGGTGGTAATTCCCCATCACTTAGAACAACTTCATACTATCCCTCAAATTCCGTCACACCTACGCAACATGAGATACCCAATATTGTGTTTCAACGCTTACATACTGCTGATATTAGTGCCTTTGCAGGACTAAGCCAGGAAAACGCTTTGCTTTGGATCAACAGCACCAAGAGCAAGTTTGAACAAGTGGAGTATCCCCAAAGACTTTGGGTCAGTGAAATTGCCCTCCGCATCACAGGGACTGCTTCACACTTTGTAACCAAATGGCTAGCCCAACACCCTGACCAGAAGGAAAATTGAGAAGTGTCCAAGGCCGCGTTCCTCAAAAAGTTCTCCATGAAGGACTTGGACGTGATGATTATGACCGAACTTCAAACCTTCAAAATGATAGGAACCATCAAAGAATACATTGCAGCATATGAAGGACCATCTGACCGTGCGCCCAACACCATCAACTTTGATGAACCTGGGCCACGCTTGGACTCTACAATAGCCCTCCCACGCATATTAGACGTCAGTTTGACATGACCCGCTGCAAGAACCCCAAGGATGTATTCCTAGAAGGAAAACATGCAGCTCAAAAGTCTGACAATCTACACGCCACCAACAAGCGCAAGGAAAACCTTGAAGCTAAGAGAGAACCTTGCCCCAATAAGCAAAACAACTAAGCCAACAGTACCCATCCTTGAAACGGAAATCATACTGCACAAGCCAACCAGGCCAGCACCAAAGATACCAATGAGGAGGAAAAAGCTCAGGGGAGTGCTTAGGCAAGCTGTCCTCCCCCTCTTCACAAGACTTGTATAGAGAACAGGACATGGACTCAATCACCATGATCCAGGTTCCCTTCAGCAATCCTATACTGTTTACTGCACAATCTGGAAATAAACTCCTTACCTATCCTTTCCTTTTTTGCAGATACCAGGGCACAGCACTATTCAGCACTGGAGCCAATCAATCACTCATTAAAAAGAGTTTTGCAGACCTCATGAAGTTACCTACCATTTGAAGTAGCATCAAGAAAGTCATCATGGCGGACAACCACAGCACACCAGTTACCCACAAGACAAAACCTTTCCAAGCTCAAATTGGAGATTTACAAGAACAATTAGTGGCCCCATCATTCCAATCCCCAAAAACAATATCATACTTGGATTAGATTGTATGCAAAAGACAAAGCCTCACATTGACTGGGACAGTGCCACCCTCACTATCCAGTGAGGAGAAGTCCACCATCATGTGTACCCAACACATCTTGACACTCTCATGATGGACCACATATTTGTAAAGATCATGGAAATAGGGAAAGATACTGAAATCAGCGAAATCAATTGGAGCCCATGTAGGTATGAGGTTATCTGCTTCAAAAACACGGAAATTCAACACAAACAAAACCCAATTTGAAACCAGCTAGTCAATGAATTTCCCTCTGTGTTCCAAGAAACACTACCCAGGTTGCCCCCTGATTGGAGTATCCAACATGAGATTGACCTAAAAGGTAGTGTGCCTAAAGCACAACCCATCTACTGCCTCACACCACAAGAAGACAACACTCTGAAAGCTTACCTTGACAAAGCACTCAAGAAAGGCCTCATCAGACCCTCAAAATCACCCTTTGGTGCCGCTGTCTTCTTTGTGGAAAAGAAAGATGGAGACCTCTGCCTGGTCACAGACTACAGGGCCCTCAACAAGGTCACAATAAAGAACAGGTATCCCCTGCCCCTAATTGATGACCTTTTTGATGCCCTAGGGGGGTCCCAAATCTTCACAAAAATCAGTTTGACAGCAGGTTACCACCAAATTTGTGTGAAACCTGAAGACATTCCAAAGACCACATTTTGAACTAAATATGGATCCTTTGAATGTGTTGTTCTCAATTTTGGAATAAAAAATGCTCCCATTACCTTTGTAACCTTCATCAATGAAGTATTTAAGGAATACATCAGGAAAAGAGCAATCATCTACTTGGACAACATCATCATTTACAGCCCCAACCTACAACAACACTGGGAAGATGTCTTCACAGTCCTCTGTACCCTGAAAACAAACCAACTAGTTGCCAAACCATCCAAATATGAGTTCTTCTCAACTGAACATCCATTCCTCAGCCATATCATCAGCAAGGACGGTATCAAGATGGATCCAGACAAAATATGTGCTATAACAGAGATGCCAGCCCCAAGGAACAAGAGCAAACTCCGCACTTTCCTTGGAATGGTAGCCTATGTACGCAGGTTCATCCCTGACTGGGGCGCCCTAACATCTCCCTTGTCAGCCATCACTGGAAAATAACCAAATTTGTCTGGACACCCTTACAAGACCAATATTTCCACCAACTGAAAGAGTTCATGGTTACCACCCCCATCCTGCAATGCCCAAACCGTGAGGGTATCTATGAGCTAGAAACCAACGCCTCTGATTATGCCATAGGAGGAATTCTCTGTATCCAAACGGCCCAAAAGAAAATTTATTCCTGTAGAATACAAATCAAGGAAACTATTAGACAGCAAACAAAGATAACCTATATACAATAAGGAATTGGTTGCCATCATACACTGCCTCATGAAATGGCAATGCTATCTGGAAGGAGCCCATACGTTCAAAGTACTCACTAACCACAAGTCTTTGATATTCTTCAAAACACAACAACACCTGTCAAGAAGACAAGCCAAATGGATGAGTCTCATACAGAGATACCCCATGCAAATTGAATAAAAGCTAGGCAAAGAGATGCTTACTACAGACACCCTATCAAGGCTATACAATAAGCACATCCTTTGCACTAATGGCAACCTTGACTGGCCCATGTTAATCATGAGGAATCTCCAGGAAGGGTTCCCACCTGGCACACCTATGAACATCCAAGAGAAAGTCCTCAAGAACAAACATCTGTTCAAAAACGTATATGGTACCCTTCACCAAATCCTTCCAAATGATGACACTATCCTACGTCCTGTCAACACAAAAGATTGACACAATCCTCCGTTATCACAGAGACTCAGGACACACCCTTAGCAGAAACTTGCATGGATATCTCAAGACTTGCTACTGGTGGCCCAACATGCTAGATGATATCAGAGAGGTATTGGAACAATGTGAGGTCTGTGAGAAGTACGCACAAACCAAAGCTCCACCCAAGTCAGTAGTACCTGTATCCATCACACAACCCTTCAAGGTATGGTTGTTAGATATTGTGGGACCTATTCCTGGTGAAAGCAAAGGAAAGAAGTACATCATCACCGCCATCAACTATGAAACCAGATGGTCTGTAGCAAAAGCCACAAAGGAGCACAAAGGCAATGAAGTGAGACAATTCATTGGCAAGGAGATCATAGCAAAGTTTGGAAAGTCTGACCTCTTAATCACAGATGGTGGCACTGAACTCAAAGCTATTGGCACCAACATCTATATTGCCAAAAATGGAATAAAACACGTCACAGCCAGCCCATATCACCCACAAGCAAATGGAGGCATTGAACAACTAAATGGCTCTTTAGTGGAAGCCCTCAGTAAGTTGTCTGCCAAAAATCCAAAAGCCTGGGTTGACATGCTACCAACCGCCCTTATGGTCTACAGAATATGAGTCAACCATAATACAGTCAAAAGCCCTTATGAACTTGTCTATGGTCAGAAACCCTCACTTGTCAGTACAACCACGGGACCACAACTGCCACTTCCAAAGAAGATACCAGACAGTAATGAACCAAAAGTACTACAAGCCAGAAATGACCAAGAAGTGATGGAACAACAAAGGGTTCAGCAGGAAGCCATCCCATTGCAACACAAAGGTTCCAAGTCAGAGACAAGATCTTGGTTTTTAATCACAACCAACATAAAATAGACCCATGGTTACGCAGACCAGGCATTATCATGGAGGTTAAGCCCAATAACACCTACCTAATCAAAAGGATTGGAGCTCAAACTGAACTAAAACATATGCACCATGACCAATTCTGTTTGTGTAAGGCAAGAGCAGCCCAACAAAATTCAAGGCTCCCTGTACCCAACGCCAAACTGGACCAATATCAAGCCTGTATACCAGATACTCTCAAGAAGGTTCCCCAGGCTCCGCCTTACAGCACCCCAGGGTAAGATGTTGCAACATCTTTGATTTCTTCCTCTTGGGGAATTAACACCCCAAGTAAATCACCAAGCAGCTCACCAAGTGGTTCACTGCCCAGGCAATAAACTGGTGGCACCATTATCAGTTAACCATCTATGACAAGGATCACTCAATCCAGGTCCTAAATGTAACACAACTTGATTAAGCCTCATGACTCAAAGAAACCTTACTCATATAAGCCCCATGATCTCCATGACGTACATGGACAACATGTGGCTTGTCATGATACTATATAATATTATATATTCATATCCAATAAATTATCATTCTCTTCTTAATCTTCCCCTTTATTTTGTTTATTATACTTCCCAGAAGTATAAACTCAACACATCTTGCAGCAGAAAGGCAGCAGTTATCTTGGCAGTGATGCCCTTAGTAGAGCAAGCTTCTATCCACTTGCTAAAATGATCAACAGCAATTAGGATAAAGCGGCAACCAGAGCAGGAGTGGGGAAGAGGCCCTACAGCATCAATGCTGACAGTATGAAATGTGTGCTGAGAGGCAACTAGTCTGAACTTGTGAGAGGTAGCTTGAGGTTGCTAGAGCTGACAATCATGGCAACTAGCAGACATCTAGAATCAGCAGGCAAAATTTTCCCAGAAATCGTGTTTCTGGAGCCAGTTGTAGATCTTGGCAATGCCTCCATGTCCCATCTCCTTATGAGCTTATAGCACCAACAAAAGACAAAGGCTAGGCTGTACATAAGGTAAGTATTAGTCTTGTACTTTATTGAAGAGCTGACTGTCACAAATGAGGTGTCCTCAGATAGCTTTGATAGGGCAATGTGAAATTCTTCTATCTTGCTCTCCAAAGAGGAAGGTATCCAATTAGTTCATACAGTCAATCAGTCTCAGCAGGGTGTAGAGCAAGGATGGGCATTCTGGATAATCCATCAGTGTTTTGGTGTTGAATCCCGGGACAGTGTAGTACTGTGAAGTTGTAACCTTGCAGGAAAAGAGCCCATCTAGCTAGTTGTCCTTCTGGTTCCTTAAGCTTTTGTAACCACTTAGGCAAAGCGTGGTCAGTGACCACATGAAATGGGTGCCATACACATAATGGAAGAAATGATTGACGGCATGCAATACAGCAAGGCACTCTTTCTATGTGATGCTGTAATTCTTCTCATTCTTTTTCAAGACATGAGAAGTATGAGCTAAAGGGTGATCCACACCCTCATCATCTAATTGATCCAAGATGGCTCCAATAGCCAGGTTATTAGCATCAGTGTAAAGGATGAATTCTTTATTGTAGTCAGGATACATCAGCATGGGAGCCTCTTTGAGTTTTGCATAAGGGTCTCAAAGGCTTGTTGCTGACTAGAAGTCTATTTGAAAAGGACATTACATAACAGTTGGACCAAAGGTTGATTATTGTTGGAAAAGTCAGAGTTGAACTGACTGTAGTAGCCCATCATGCCCAGAAAGACTTGAACCTCTTGCAGCTTGGTGGGCGGAAGCATTTTGTCAATGGCCTCAACTTTCTTGGTCATTGGGAAAATTCCTGTCTATGTCACCTCATGTCCCAAGAATTCAAGGTGTTCCTTGAAGAAGGCATACTTAGATGGTTTTAACTTAAGGCTAGCCTCCTAAATCTTTATGAACAGTTCTTTGAGGTGAGCCAGGTGATCTGTAAAAGGTAGCACAGAGGACTGTTATATCATCTAAATACACTA
The DNA here is from genome assembly GCA_014839935.2 of Entomophthora muscae. Taxonomy (NCBI): domain Eukaryota; kingdom Fungi; phylum Entomophthoromycota; class Entomophthoromycetes; order Entomophthorales; family Entomophthoraceae; genus Entomophthora; species Entomophthora muscae. The sequence goes on from QTSX02005157.1 coordinate 84,159, forward strand.
GGACACATGAAAGCTTCAAATCACAAAGGATGTAGTCCATGGCTTGTTGGAAAGTAGCTGGAGCATTACAGAGCCCTAACAGCATTTGTATAGGCTCAAACAATTCTTTGAAATTGATGAGTGCAGCCTTCTGTCTATTTTTGGGGGAGAGATCAACTTGCCAGTATCCAGATGCCAAATCCATAGCAGAGAAGAACTTGGAGCCTACAAGGAGGTGGAGAGCATCATCAAATATGTGGTAAGGGGTAGAAATCCTTTTTAGTTAAGGAATTTAATTATCAATAGTCCTTGATAATACAATGACCATCATAATTCTTCTTCAGTATGAGCAAGGGAGAGCCCAAAACTTTGGAAAGAGGCAGTAGCCTAGTGTCTAAAAGTTGTTTGAGTTCTTTAGACACCTGAGCGTCCTCCACACAACTGCAGCAATATGGTTTAGTGCAGAAGGGGGAGCGTCACCAGTATGAATCTGGTGAATGATGCCTTTGGCTAGACCATATTCAGTGCTGTGTTTAGCAAAGATATCTGAAAATTGATCTAGAAAATCAAGCACCTCCTTCTGTTGTACTGGGGATAACTGCAGGAAATCTTGTGCAGTGAATAAGACAGGACTTGGGGCTTGTCTTCAGGTATATTAAAGTCCTGGAACATACCAAAGGGATGTAGCAATAGGGAATTTGGAGCATTCAGCAACTTGCCATAGCCAACAACCTGCCCTCTAGACACATGTATGGGGAGAGCAGTTAATCTGACAACCAGCAATTAGATACAGTCTTTATGAGAGACATCAGAGATTCCCTGGCAGAGGTTAGGTTTTTTGCAACCTAGCAAGAGAGGAGAGTATAATTCTAGGAAAATGTACTCAGGTAACTCATACAATATTTGGGAGTCTAGGATAGCTTGAGACCCAGGAGGAATGGTTACAGAAGAAGTGGCAAGGAGAGGAATTGCCTCAGACGCAGGTCAAACCATAGAAAAACACCTCATGTTAGATGAGTGGGTACGGTTTTTAGAGTGAAAACAACAGTAAAATATTCTAAGGCACATGTCTTGAGACGTTTCCTGAGGAATTTAACAGGCTCTTCAAAGAACAGGGGGAATTTGTAGCCTAAGATAGAGAGGTAGCCATCCTTCAAGTTGATGATCCCAGGTTATTCCCTAAGGAATTGAGTACCAACTAGAAGGTCATAGCTCTCATTCTCCAAGACAACAGCAGATGTGGCTGAAAAGTAGCTTTCCAAACCACATGGAAAGAGAAGAATAAGCCCCTATAGTGTGAGTCATGGATAGCCCAGCTGTACCATACAACTGATGATAGTTAAGGTTGGGGGCAAGTTTGAGTTACTTGGCAAGCTTAAAGGAGACAATATTAACACTAGATCCAGTATCCAAGACAGCCTTGATTTTCACCTTTTGGATGGATATCTCCACACAAGTGTTAGTACAACCAAAGGATGAGAGGACAGTCAGGATTTCCTGGCCTTCTGTTAGCTTTTTGTCCCATTTCTCAATCATGCATCTCAAGGCTGGGAACTCCTTATAGATAGTCTGGAGAGGAAGAAAAACTATTATATTTTTTAATACAGTGGCAGCACCTTAGCAGCTTATTTGGGTGACTCTAGAGCACAAGAGACTTCTTAGCTTGAGTGAGGTATGGACAAGAGACAACCTCTTTTTGCTTCAGACAAATGCTTGTCAGTATTTGTAGTTTTTCCAGAGCGTAACTTATAAGGGACCACAATGGTTTTAGGGACAACAAGAACTGAATACCCATAGGTATCAGGATCATCAACATCTGAATTGTCCATGTCAGAGTTGTCAGAGATGTTGTAGAACAGCAGCAGAATAGGAGGAGCTCAGTGTCAGAAGGATCAGAGTCAGCTATGGAGGGGGGATTGAAGGAGACTGGGAAGAATTATAAACTAAGAGTGTCTCTGCCTCTAGTTTACCTGTTCTTTTCCTGCCTGTTCCTTGGGATCAGCTCCTTCAATCCAAGGATTGGTTCAGACTCAATAGTGGTGACCTATCTAGCCACAGTTATGGCATCCCTGGCGTCTAGGAGGATTCTGTGAGTTCATGGTGAAGATGCAAGGGCCACAGGAAAATGAACCAGAGTTAGAGGCAGCAAAATTCTCCCAAAAAACTACTCCAGAATGGGTAAGGTGCCTATCCTGAAACAGTGTCTTTATGCTCTTCATAGAAGAAAGCATGTATTTATGGGCCTTAAAGTGGAGATGCAGAAGCTGGTTAACCTTGAGGGCTTGAGAGCAAGCCATGTAAGCTTTTTCCGCTGTCAATTGATGATTGTTATCAGTTGTTGTCCTTCCATGTAGAATCTATCTGTGAATTCATCCAGAGTCTGCTTTGGTTTGAAATGAATGTGCATGAAGTTGTACTTTCTCACTTCCAAACTAAGATTGCCAACAAATTTGTCAATCAGAAGTTGCTTCATATCTTCCCAGGTTTTGATGGTGGGCAGCTCTGGCACTACTACCTCTTGGCAGGTCAGGTGTAGACAGTTCAGAATGTGTTCCTTCTTAACCTTATCAGAGGCTCTACTCATGGCAATTTTTTAGATAGTTAAGAAAGCTGCAATGGTAGAAGTTTTAGGCTTGAAGACTTGCTGAAAGGTAGGTTTGAAGTGTGCTTTTAGAGTTGGACCCTCATTGTTGCCATTAATTACATTTTTTGTGCAGGGAGAATTCTTCTTCAGATTTGGAGGGGAGCTGCCTGGCTCAAAGCTGACAGACACTCTCTTCAAGAGTAGTCAAGGTCTCAGCAGTGTGGGTGCCCCTATTTTTAGCTAAGGTGATCTGTTGCTCAGTATTGTCTAGACATTGGCCTTGAGTTGTTACTACCGCGGAAAGATCAGCTAGTCAGGAGGTAAGGGAAGGACCCACTGAGAGGTAAGAGGAAAACCTGTCTTCCACTGAATTAATTAACTCACTAATCTCTTACACATCTTTTTTTTAATTTCATAGTGGTCTTGTTTCATATGGTCCACTTTGTTAGCTAGAGCTATAAACTCTCTAGCACAGTGAATATGGGAGGCTCCTGGCAGGCTGGGGCAGCAACCATCTTCATCAATAACCCTAAGTAGACTTGCAGCAGTGGCCACCATGTTGCATAAGGCAGCAATCTCTTGCTGTAGCTCAGCAACTTGAGTCATCAAAGTAAGCTTTTGGGGATCTGGCTGAGGTGCTTTGGCAGAGCAACCTTGACTGCATGTAGATGCTTGCAGCTCTTGAATGGCATTCCATAGCTTCTATTCTCTATCCACCAAATTTCCAGATAGGGGGAAGGTGGAACATCTGACTTGGGCGTAGACAATTCATTTAATTGATTCTGAAGCCTGGTAATGGCAGCTGCGGTAGCAGCCCTTTCTTGCTCAAATTCTTCACTGAGCTTATGAAGGCCTTTAACAGCAAGGTCTGCTACTTGTTGTAGTTGATCAAAGGATTAAGTACTGAACTCATTGAGCTGCTGCAACAGTTGTTTGAAATTGGTGAGATAGGCGTTCAGGGTGGAATCTACTTGGGGTTTTAGGGCTGTTCTAACTAGTGAAACTCATGTAGATGATCCCTCATGTATTCAGTTATAGACTGGTGCATTTGCTCAATGGAATTAACCAAGCAAGTTTAGGAAGTGACAGAGTTGCACTTATTGTCTGATACAAATGAAAAAAGGGAGTGGATCCACTGTTGGTAGGCAGCAAACTGATCCCAGTGATGAGTGACAGCTGCATGTAGAGACAAAATCTCTTAAACGTGGAGCTCTAACATCATTTGATGGTGGGCTAAAGCAGGTTATACAAAGGATGTCAGTAAGTGTTCAGCAGAGCAAGCTGCTGAGAGGAGATTTTGTGGAAATTGTGGAGCTACAATAAATTTTAGTATTCTTCTCAGCTGAACTGAAGCTGGAGGCAAGGGATAGCCCCATCACAGGCTATCCCAAGGGCTACTGCCATGACTTGTTCCAAGTCAGGGGTACCAAAAGGGTAGGCCACTAGGCGGGGACCACTCCCAAGGTTCATTACAGTAGGAAAATAGGAAGTTCAGCAATGTCTTCACAATAGGAGGACTGGTTTTTTCAGGCAAAGTTGGCTCTTGTATGGGAGGAAGCAAAGGTCCTGAAAACGTGATTGCAAAAGAGATAACCAAGGGGCTTACAGCTCCTGTAGTGACCACCATTTTTGTTTTGTTCTGAGGCACAGCACAGATACACAACAGGAATCCCAACCTTAGGATTGAATTTGTACTAAGTCTTGATCAGATGGCAGGGAAGATTATACAATTACCTTGTGGCCCTGGTTGAATGATATCTGCTAGACATGGCTAGAGAGGCGCCAAAGTACTTGGAAACACAAAGACAAAAATGTGAATAGAACTTGATTTTTATTGGTGAATAAGAAATAGAATATATAGTGGTTGATGACACCACAAAACAGTACAAGAACAGTAGGATCACTTGCCACAAGCATGAGTGGGTCAAGAGAGTTGTGCAGAATCAGGAAACTGATCAATTAAAATTTCCAATTTGGAGCCAGACACATTTGAGGGGCAAAAGCAAAAGAGAGAGATCTGTCCTCAAAAAAAACCATATAAGGAGAAATCAAAACATGGTGAATGGTGACATTCATGACAGGCCCAAAGCCCACCTGCTTGCGGCAATTATAGATTTAAATCTAACAATTGATTGCAAGTGGGTGGTGATATGAGAAATTAGGTCTTTATGGGGCGTAGATGCCCCACACCCAATTTTCCCCTCTCTGACCTGTTGGTCACAAAATTCTGACCTCAAAGGAGGTCAGGTAACAGCTTTCAAACCCACCTTTGGTGGTATCTGTAAGCTGACTAAATATTATATCAAAGATGCCACCTCATCAAGATGCACCCAAAGGCTTTAAGTAACAATGATCCCCACCAAACTACCTTAGTAGCTCAATATTTTACTCTCAATAAATATCTTGCCTCAATGATTCACTCATTTCAATATTTTCCAATCAGATTTGTAATAACCAGACTGCTAGATTCTGCTTTCTCACCTCTGCAATTTCCTGGTAATCTTCCACCTCCTGCTGAAATGATTCCTGAAACCTGCAAAATTGAATGTGAGCCCATCTATGCTGCTGATTCCTTGACTTTGAGCCAACTTAAGGTCTTCCTGATGTACCTGTGTATAATATTATGCTGTAAATTTCCTTATTCACTATTTAAGGGTTACAATTTCCAAGTAAATATGCATTGTCTACTCCTCATTGGTAATGTCATCCTCATTTGGGTATATATTCCCCATTTGATTGATTATGACAAGCTCATACTCTATTTCACCCTGATAATCCCCAGCTCATCACTCAGAGGGACACATAGACAGCATTATGCTATCAACTCTGACTGAGCTAAATTCAAGTTGTATTAAAAGCTTCAGAGTAATTGGATAGTAATAGTAATGGCCACCACTTTGATACTGATCCAGATCATGGCAGTATTTTGATTGGCAGGCTTACTCATCTCAGAAGTGTGGCCTCAGATATATGACTAAATGCTCTATAGAACCATGCCAAATCAAAACTCAAATACATAATGGAGGATATTGGGATTCCTCCTGAATAGGAAGGTCAAATAATTTCTAATGAACAATATATGGATCATGCAAGAAAGTGCTTGCACTTAAAGGTTGCAAAAGTCTAGACAGCATGACGCTAGGCCACAGGGTAGCTCAAATGTGAGAAGCACAGTACTAGATTGAGATCTTATGACTTCACAGCATGGATTCCTGATTTGGGGGTTGAGATTAGCAGCTTAGGGAACAGATATTATGACTAATAAGAGTCAGAAGTGCCAGAAAATAATCCTAGCAAGAGGGCTAAAAGCTCTAAAAAAGGATCTCTCCTAATAATGAGATGGTCATAACAATTCACCCATTATAGATAGAGAATTGAGGCAACTAAGGTAATATTGACTCCCTGGTGATTGACCCCCTGGTGCTCAACACTTTAGTAAAGTGAGAATTCAGCTTTTTCACTGTTTGAAAACTGAAAATTGACACTTTTTTAATGAACAGATCTTGATGTACTGAAAACTTTTAATATGAAAAATTAAGCTATACAACAATGGTATACTAAAGTAATTTACAAAAGCTCAAAAATATGTCAAAACAGCAGGATTAACCTTCCAGCAAGGTTTCAATTAAGCAGGTTTGTGACCTGCAACCCAAATACACAGTGACTTGAAGCCAAACTAGGAAGTGAACTTGAATTTCCAAATTCAACAACATGAAATAATGATAATTCTTTTTTGCCAGATACCTTGTTTTGGTGCTTGACTCATTAACAGGATCAAGGAACCTCCTTCAAAATCCAATTGAGTGATCAACACAATCATGTTCCTGTTATCCTTGACTCACAATGACTATATAATACTTATCTCTCAATAAAGAACATTGTGAAGAATTGTTGACCAGGTATTGTGGAAAGCCTAATTTATTAGGCAATTAATGACAAATTGATAAGGGCCAATCAATTAACCTTTTATAAATTAGTGTCATTAAAATTACATTACTGTAAATTCAGAACCTAAACATAAAAATGCGGTATTATCAAATCATTGGTCCAAATAATAAATCACTTTTGCAGGATGGCCCTTTTTTAATTAAATTGATTTTTTTGTATTTTTATTTGAGTTTTTAAAAATGTGGGAACTCATAGACACTTTGTTAAGTTCAAGTCAAACTGCATATTTTCAATAGACAAAATTGAGTAACTGGAATTAGATTTGAAGAGTTCAAATCCATCTTCCATTTTCATTCAGTTTACTATGTTTTTTTGAAATTGCGGGATTGTCAAATCCATGAACTAAATTTCAAATCACTTTTGAATGCCACTAGTAAACTAAAATAATAATTGGGGGAACTGGAATCCAAATTTAATATACAGTAAGCACACTAGTAAACACTAACCCAAATCAAGAAGCTCCACCATGACTAAAAACAAACTAAAAATACAATCTCAATAACCATGTTTAGACATAGAAAGTGATTAAACTCTAAAATTATTCAAACCCAGAAATTATAAAATATTATACACTTAAAATCATGGATATATAAATTCTGTTACCATTCAAGGCTAAATCAAGAGAAAATAACTACTCACAACTAAACCAAAATCCTAAAAAATACATATTTAATCTAATATATATTTTTTATTTTATTTTTATGGATCAACAATTTCATTCCCAACCAGCTCCTGCACCAGCCTGTGGGGCAGCCTGTCCACAAGGGCGTCCTAGAGGGTCCAAGAACAGACCCAGAACACAAATCAAAGGAAGTAATACCAACACACAGGCCTCCCCAAGCGTCAGCGCCAGCCAAGCACCTCCTGCATCCTAAGCTAGATCACAAAGTCTGAATCCCAGACAGAAGCCGCTCTCAAGGCCTGCCACCAAAGTCTTCCATAAAAAGATCATTGAGAACAATAAGGTTACATACACCTTCACCAAGTACTTAGTTGTAACCCAGCCCCACACTCTGGATCCAAGAGTTGCCGCTTCCTGCCTCTGTGTTTTTGACACATCTTACAAGCCATTGGCAAAAACTGTTGAGCCATCTGCACCTGTAATGTATGCCATCATTGATGGCGCCACCACAAAAAAGTGTGATCCCAACTTTTACACAAAGATCCTCATCCCCTGTGTCAAGCCTGCTAGCCAGGATGCCGCAGTACCTGTCAGGGCTGGCATTGGTTGACAGATAGTGAGCGTGAAGCTCTCCTCAACTACTTGAACAGGGGAATGGCAGTTTGGGATATTGCATCCCAATTTGGTGTTGAGGCCAGATATATTGGCAACCTCAACACCAATTATGGCAACACTGGGCAAATTGGCAAATGCACCAAGGCTAAGTGGCAGCCCAAACTCTTACAGCCTTTTCATATTGTTACAATCAAAAAATGGGTAGCCAAATATTGCCATCTAAAGATAACCTCTATCCAATCAATTTATGCCACAGAGTTCGGGATTTTGGCTTCAAAAACCCTCATCTACAAAACCATGGTCAAGTTGGGCTTCTCCTGGAAAGTACCAGGAGTTTTGCTGTATAACAGGAACAGCAACAAAACAATTGAGAATTGACATATTTATGCTAAGACCTATGTGGCTCTTGAGAAGACTGGAAATGCCCAATTCTTTTACATTGAAAAATCTTTGTTTTCATCCTCACTCAGGTCTATTTATGGGTGGGTTTAGAAGGGGTCCAAGTATGGTGTAGCACATTTTGCAGCTATTTGTTCCCAGACCTATTCAATGGTAGAGCTTCTTGGTCCTCACAGCTTGGATCAATACCAGATGATCAAGGTTTCCCAAAATAACGGACATTCCTTGATTTTCTCCAAACTTTCAAGGAGCACCTCCAGATCAATTATTGCAGTACAACCAGCATTGTTGTGATTGAAAATTTTGAGCTCCAAAAAGTAGATCTGGTTGTTTCCAAGTTTCCACCCATTGACAAGAATAGCCATTTCTCCAACAACCACCTTGCTGAAAGTCCAATGAGACACCTCTTCCTTCACCATATTCTCCATTCCTTAACCCAATTGAGGAAATCTTCAGATGGATCAAGAATAAGGTCAAGAAAGGCCTCCCTCAGGACACTAAAGATCTCTTTAACATTCTTGAGGTCAGTCAATTTGAGATGCCACCTGATATGATGGCAACTCTTTACAAGCACTCCAAATCATTCCTCCCTAAAGCCCTTGCATCTGAGCCAATCATATAAATGGACGCTCCAGATACCAATTGTTTTCAGTTTTATTTATTTTGTTTTTATTAAACACAAAAATTATTATTTATATATGATGAAGTGACATTATATTGTATTATAGACATATAAGAATTAGTGCAAAATATAAATAAAATTAAGTATACTAGATATAGAGATATGTTTTTCTATTATAATCCACCAAATAGTGTATTGACTGTAGAGCTAACAAATAATAAATTAAAAAATATATAAGTATATTAATTTTATTTAAAAAATTGTGAACCCTTTTTATTACCATTGATTTTTATTTTAAAAGCCGCAGATTTGACTTTGTGAGGCATTACCTGATCCTTTTTATTTTAGTGCCACTACAGCCACACAACACAAAACTAATAATTTTCATGTATATCAAACTAATCAGTACGAATGACACAGGTTAAGCATAGCAAATCTATTCATCAAATCATATTATAAGGGAAAAGTAATTTGAGTTCTAAAAAATCACTGGTTTAAAACATAAGTGGAGTGGGAAGCTTGATGCAGATAAATAGAGTGTGTGTTGTTTAACTATGTATTATATGAACCTGTACTCAACAAGCAACTAAATAAAAAAATTCAATTATATTTTATTATTTAATTTGTTTGATTACTATAACTATTTTATTATAATATATTTATATATATTACTACTAAATTCTAAATATTTTTTAATTTTAATATTTAAGCTTAATATTTAAAATAAAAATTTAAGATTAAAATAAAAATAAAAGATAAATTGCAAGGGAAGAGGATTTATTAGGGGGATGCACATTGCAAAGGGGAATGCAATTATTCTGGGGAATTATACCCCAAAATTAAAATTTCTGCTAATATGTCTAAATGGGACCACATACTCTTCTGTATGTGGTGGACAACCCTGGATGCAACTGCTAGAGGGTCGGTGCCCTGTAACCATGTGGTTGTTGAACATTTGATAAAAGGGAATTGGGTAAGCAAATTGATTAATAGGTTCTTTTTGGGAGGCACATAATACCCAAAAAGCAATGCCAGTGCAAAGGAGTCATACAGGATGTTCTTAACTGTCCTGTACCCCCGCAGTGTCTTCTGTTGTTCTAGTGCTAATTGACACATGTCTATTTGGATTGGTATGTCCTTGGTAGGACACACCATTTTGATTACAGCATCTCAAAAAACGCTTTTCCAAAATACTCTATCTCATTTTTGCTATCTTAATTTTATAGTAAAAACACCATTTCAATTTACAGCATTGCAACTACAAGAAAAACCGGTTTAAAATTTTAAATTTTTTGAACACCAAAAAAATCCCAAAAAATCTCAAAAAATAAAATTTAAAAGACATTTATAGGCTTAAAAAGCCTCAGAATCTCATATCTACAATAAAAAATGGGGTCAGTCTAGCAACAAGGTTGCATAAATCCCAAAAGTTTAAATATACCCAAAAACAACTATTTTCATCTATTATAATCATGAAACATACTTTAAAATAAGCATAGAATTGTACCAAATACTAAAAAAAGTCAAATAATTATAAAATTTAAGGGAATAAGAGATAAGATAAAATAGTGTTTATTGGAAAAGGGCTCAAACATAGGTAGAAAGAGCAACTGAGATAGCTTGGAGATGCTCAAACTTTCTATCCTTAGAATAGTATGCAAGAACAACCTAACTGATATCTGTGTACTTTTTAACTGCCTTAGTCTGCTTAGGGGGGTTGCCCTTGGACTTCATGCCATTTTGAAGAGCTGGGCAGAGATGGCCTGCTGGGTTTTGAGATGAATCATTATCTTGTTGAATTTGGGCTTATGAACCTGGACTCTTGTTGCAAATTGGCTATGCCACCCTTCAAGGGAAGAGGTGGTCTTGATCAAACCATCTTTTACCTGCTTATAGCAGCTCCACTAGATTGAGTCACTGCCTTTTCTGATGTGGCGTGCTCCCTGAAAAATACCAATCCATTGAGTTTCAAAATGCTCAATAAAGGGTGAAAAAGCTGCCTGGTTGGCAAGGATATAAGGATGGCGGAGGAGGGCGTTGTAAAAGACATTGGTCTTCTTCTTTCTCATAAGGACAAGGGCAGAAAAGCAGTTAAACACGTCCTTGGCTTCTTTAGTGCCTTCAGAGTTGACTAGCTCATTAAGATCTGAGCACTTTTGGAGGCAGTGGCAGAGTGCCTGCCAGAAGTGGAAGTAGCATCCCTGGGGGGAGCTCTTGAAGACTCTAACAAAGGCATTTGCCTGAGCCTGTTCAAAAACCATTACCAGATACTATTGGTTCTGAAGGCTTTCTGCCTGCTTCCTGGTTGGGGTGGCTTCCTCTTCCTGGGACTAGGCCTTTTTCTTGCGCCCTCTGGTTTCCTTTGGCTCCTCTTTGATGGTTGTGAGGATCTCATCCAACTTGGCCTTTAAAAATGTAAGAGCATAGACATAAGTTTCCTGCTTCTTGTTGGGAAGGAAGTAGAAGACCAGGGGAACAACCAGTTTTCCAACCTGTCCATGGATGTTCCAAAGCTGGTTAAATAGCTTTGGCAGATGGAGAAAGTCTCATCTGCAAGCCAGGTCTTGCATTTCAGCAGGTTGCGTAGATACTGGCTTGTGGCAAAGCAGATAATACACTAGGGGGATGTTGACCTTCAATGTGAAGAAAGAATCTCTCCTCATGGCAGTATAATTTTTCTTCCTCAGTAAGGATCAATTGGTAAATTGAATTAGCACTGATGCCTTCAGTGCTCAGAGCATTTCTCTGATCAGTGAGATATCTCTGTAATTTTGAGGCACCACCAACAGCAGCAAGTTGTGTATCTTTAAATTGAGGAGGGCATTATTGACAACCTCAGTGGTGGTTTGGTCTTTGGTGTTTGGTATGACCTGGCAAAGAAGCCAGCAGATTAATTGATATAAGGGATCAAACGGCTTGGCGCAGTTATACCCAGTAGTCAGGGCCTTGAATCTTGTAAACCCATAAGTGGTGAGCCTTGCTTGGCACCCAACATTATCACATTTGAGTGATATTGACGGATTGGTTTTTTATCATTACAGCTGAAGCTGTAGCCCTTGTAAACAAAACCAGTACCCTCTTTCTTAGTCATGATGGGGTAGCTGGCTGGGTATGTGGCGGGCACAGCAAAAGTGCTATTTCAATTACAGATATTATGTACAGTGTATAGATCCCAGAGCTCAATTTGCTCATCTTCAGGAACACCAGGCTCAGGCTCCTGTACCTCTTCCTCTTCAGGCTCTGAGGTGGGATCAGAGTGGCAGTTGAAGTTGAACAACTTCTCTTGAGGGTCTGAAGGGGAGTAAACAAAAGAAGAGTGGGGAGGGGGTAGGGCTGTTTCCCTCTGGTTCAGGGGAAGGCATGGGTGTTTGGGGGGAGCTTTACCCTTACCAGGCTGCTTTTTAGGGGTAGTTTTGGCCTTCTTGGCCTTGGGAGGAGTGATCTTAGACTTGGAGGCCTTGATGGCCTTGGACACAGCTTTGTTGATGGACTTGGGAGGTATCTAAAAAAATTAGTATCAAAATATGAGCAATTTGGGAGTTGTTTTTAAAGTAAAATGAGAATGTTTCAAATAAAAAAAGTAGTTTTTTTACATAGAATTGTAAATTAAGTCTTAAAATATATGTTATCAAAATTTCAGTGTTTTTTATTTTGTAAAAAAATTATTAGTAAAGCAAGTATGCAAAACTTTGAGTTTTGACTGAAAACATTCAGTCAAAATGGCGTTTTTGAAGTGACGTAATTGAGGTGCTGTAGCTCAAAAACATAGTGTTTTTGACCATTTTTTATATTAAATTAACAAATTCCTGGTGGAGCTACCTCAACCAGGCCAAAAAGTAAAACTTGAATATTTCAAAAACTAGCTTATACAACTGGGGTCAAAAAGTACCCAGTTGTTTAGAGGAGTCCAAAATATATATATTTGCAAAGTTTCAGGCAATTACTTAAATTTTTATTAATATGATTTTTAATGTCAATTTGTACTTTTAAAAAATGGAAAGCAATAATTGCAGTGAGGGAATTGATATAGCTTAGCCTGGCGTCATATGTAATTTCCCCTTATTTTACCCTATTCATTGTGCTCATCAAATCAATTAGGTGATATGAAACTTAGTGAAATTTGAAGTGATGTAAATCAGAATGGCGTAATCACCCTCTTCTGTATTAAAAACACTATTAAAATACTTTATTTAGAGAACTCTTATCAATATTTCCATGTATAATAAAGTTATTAATTACATAAAACAAAACTGGCTTTTTTCACCCAGCAATGACAATCACTTGAAGATCTATTATAGTGGCATCTTTTTAGGTTGTTCTTAGTATAAGTGTCTTGTATTAACACTATAGGAACATATTCTGGCACTATACAACAGGCTTTTTTTAGTTCAGGTATAAGCTTATTTTAGAGAAAGATAAATAGCGTGAATTGAAATGACATAAAGTCAAGATGGTGTGAACACACCCCACAATAAGTAATTTTATATGTAATTAAAGTTAGTAAAATAAGATTCAATTAATTTGAATCAAAGTGACAGAATCAAGATGGCATAAATTCAAGATGCCACATTATAAAGATATTGTAAATTTCAACTATTTTATTGTTTATTTTACTTTTTTGTGATTCAAAATCACTAACACAAAAAAATCCATCTTGAATTTATTTGAGATGGCGTAAATTGAAGTGCTGTTTTTGAAATGCTGTATCCTACCATGTTCTTCAACTTCTTAACATTTGTTTTTAACATGCAATGTAATAGGATTCCTAGTTATGTCATAATGTGAATCCTTTGTGAGGTATATTTTTCTGAAAACATGCATTATTTTTTTAAATACTTGAATTAATCTGTTGATATAGGACGTTTGAATGAACTCAAAGATGGTTCTGGGGGGGTGCTTGGCTTGTATCTGCCCCCATGCCTCAGCAAACAAAATTAATAGAGGCTTGAACTTAATCACAAGAACTGTGTCCCCAACTTTATTTGATAATGCTTTGAACACTTTGTTAAAAAATTTCAGTTTTAAGATATTACAGTCCTATTTGAAAATGTGTTTTTATTAGATTTTATTTATATTCATTTATTCTTGAAAACGGAAATCTTTGAATAGTTTCATAAATAAATCATCAAAGCTCAACTTGATATCCCCTTAAATTTCATTCATCTCTTTGAAATAGATATTTATTCCTATTTCATATGCTTCCCTAATCCACAGCAAGCACCCCACAGGTGGTAAATATTCCTTGTTTTTTGCTTCCCTATTTCCATATTGATTCATGTTCATTTGAATTATTTTATTTTTTCATTTTGATTTATTTGCTTTACAGGAGCTACAAATGATTGGTAACCCCCATAGAACCAACTCAGCATAAAGGCCCATTTCAACAACTTTTTCCCCATTCCTAGTTATAACTAAAGTAAATTTAAGTAAAACATAAAAAACTTACTGATTTTTTCCCCTGCAGCCCCTCAGCCACCAGCGCCCCTTCAGAAAAACTCATGAGCTGTTGTGAATACCGCCATTCACCACATTTTGATTTCACCTTCAATGGGTTATTTTGAAGAAAAATCCTATTCTTTTGCTTTTGCCCTTCAAAATGAGGCTGGTTATGAGTTGGGAAATTCAATTGCTTGGTTTCCTGATTCTGCACAACTCACTTGACCCACTCATGCTTGTGGCAAGTGATCCTACTGTTCTTGTACTGTTTTGTGGTGTCATCAACCACTATAAATTCTATTTCTTATTCACCAATAAAAATCAAGTTCTATTCACATTTTTGTCTTTGTGTCTCCAAGTACTTTGGGGCCTTTCTAGCCATGTCTAGCAGATATTATTCAATCAGGGCCGCAAGGTTATCACATAGCCTTCCCTGCCATTCTAGCCAAGACTTGGTATGAGTCCAATCCTAAGGTTAGGATTTCCTGTTGTGACTCTGTGCTGAGCCTCAGATTACAACAAAAATGATGCTCACTACAGGGGCTGTAAGCCCCTTGGTTATCTCTTTTTCTACCACTTTTTCAGGACCTTTGCTTCCTCCCATACAAGAGCCAACTTTGCCTGAAAAAACCAGTCCTCCTATTGTGAAGACATTGCTGGCCTTCCTATTTTCCTACTGTAATGAACCTTGGGAGTGGTCCCCGCCTAGTGCCTACCCTTTTGGTACCCCTGACTTGAAAAAGTCATGGCAGTAGCCCTTGGGATAGCCCATGATGGAGCCATCTCTTACCTCCAGCTTCAGTTCAATCAAGCAGAATACTATAAATTGATTGTAGCTCTACAATTTCCACAGCATCTCCTTTCATGGCTGGCTCTGCTGAAAATTTATTATCCTCCTTTGTACAACCTGCCTTAGCCCATCATCAAATGGTATTAGGGCTCCACGTTCAGGAGATTTCATCACTACAAGCCGCCATCACCCATCTCTGGGATCAGTTATGGCCTATCAGCAGTAGATCCACTCCTTTTTTCCTTTGTATCAGATAATCAGCAAGACTCTGATACCTCATAATCCCCTTGGTCAATTTCATAAAGAAAATGTGCCAGTCCATCCCCAAGTATGTCAGAGAGCATCTACATGAGTTTCACTAGTTGGAAAAACCCTGGTGCACCCAAGTAGATTTCACTCTAAACTTCTATCTCACCAATTTTGAACAACTTGTGCAGCAGCTCAAAGAGCACAGTGCTTACTCCTTCATCAATTACAGCAAGTAGCAGCCCTTGCTGCAAAGGCCTCCACAAACCTGGCAAGGAATTTGATCAAGAAAGGGCTGCTACCGCAGCTGCCATTACCAGGCTCCAGACTCAAAGTGAATGAATTGTCTAAGCCCAAGCCAGATGTTACACCCTCTTCCCCTTCTGATGACTTGGTGGATAGAAAGAAGAGACTATAAGATGCCATTCAAGAGTTAAGAGAGTCCTCCTGCAGTCAGGATTGCCCTACTGAAGCCCCTCAGCCAGATCCTCAAGCGCTTGCTCTGATAAATGAAGTTGCTGACTTACAACAAGAGGTTGTTATCTTTTGTGAGATGATAGCGTCTGTTATTAGTCCAACTGGGGTTGCTGATGAAGATGGATGTTGCCTGACTTGTCAGGGGCTTTCTGAATTCACTGTGCTAGAGAGTTGATAGCTCTAGCTAACAAAGTGGACCATCTGAAACAAGACCACTTTGAGCTTGATAAAGACGTACAAGAAATGAGTGAGTTAATTGATTCAGTGAATGACATAATTGCCCCTTGCCTTTTGGTGGGTCTGTCTCTTACTTCCCAACTGGCTGAACTGTCCTCAGTAGCAACTGCACAGGGCAAGCGCTTAGATGTTACTGAGCGGCAGACCACCTTAGCTAATAATATGGGCACCCACACTACTAAAACCTTGACTACTCTTAAAGAGAGTGTCCATAAGCTTTGAGCCAGGAAGCTCCCATCCAAATATGAAGCAGAAAACTCCCTGCACAAAAAATGTACTTAATAGCAACAATGGGGGTTCAACTCCCAAAGCACATTTCAAACCTACCTTTCAGCAAGTCTTCAACCCTAAAACTTCTATCATTGCAGCTTTCTTAACTATCTACAAAACTGCCATGAGTGGAGCCTATGATAAGGTTAAGAAGGAACACATTATGAACTGTCTACACTTGACCTGCCAAGAGATAGTAGTGCCAGAGCTGCCCACCATCAAAACCTGGGAAGATACAAAGCAACTTCTGATTGACAAATTTGTTGGCAACCTTAGTTTGGAAGTGAGAAATAACGCCTTAATGTACATTCCTTTCAAACCAAAGTAGACTCTGGATGAATTCACAGATAGATTATACATGGAATGACAGCAACTGATAAAAAGCAGAAAATTGAAAGTGCACAAATCTTACATGGCTTGCTCTCAAGCCCTCAAGGTTAACCAGCTTCTGCGTCTCCGCTTTAAGGCCCATAAAGCCATGTTTTCTTCTATTAAGAGCATAAAGACACTGTTGCAGGATAGGCACCTTACCCATTCTGGATTAGTTTTTTTGGGAGAATTTTGCTGCCTCTATCTCTGGTTCATCTTCCTGTGGCCCTTGCATCTTCACCATAAACTTACAGAATTTTTCTAGACGCCAGAGATGCCATAACTGTGGCTAGATAGGTCACCACTATTGAGTCTGAACCAATCCTTGGATTGAAGGAGCTGATCCCAAGAAACAGACAGTAAAAGAACAGGCAACCTAGAGGCGGAGACGCTCTTAGTTGACAATTCTTCCCAGTCTCCTTCAATCCCCCTCCATAGCTGACTCTGATCCTTCTGACAGTGAGCCCCTCCTATTCTGCTGCTTTCCACAACATCTCTGACAACTCTGACATGGACAATTCAGATGTTGATGATCATTATACCTATGGGTATTCAGTACTTGCTGTCCCTAAAACCATTGTGGTATCTTATAAGTTACGCTCTAAAAAAACTACAAATACTGTCAAGCCTTTGTCTGAAGCCAAAGAGGTTGTCTCTATTCCATATCTAACTTAAGTTAAGAGTTCTCTTGTGCTCTTGAGTTATCCAAATAATCTGCTGAGGTTACTGACGCTTTATTAAAAAGTGTAACAGTTTTTCTTCCTCTCAAGACTATCTATAAGGATTTTTCAGTCTTGAGATGCATGATTGAGATTTGGGACAAAAAGCTATCAGAAGCCTAGGACATCCTGACCGTCCTCTCACCCTTTGATTTTACTACCACTTGTGTGGAGATATCCATCCAAAAGGTGAAAACCAAGGCTGTCTTGGACACTGAATCTAGTGTTTTTGTTGTCTCCTTGAAGCTTGCCAAGTAACTCAAACTTGCCCCCAACCTTAACTATCATCAGTTGTATGGTACAGCTAGGCTATTCATGACTCACACTATAGGGGATTATTCTTCTCTTTCCATGTGGTTTGGCAAGCTACTTTTCAGCCACATCTGCTGTTGTCTTGGAGAATGAGAGCTATGACCTTCTAGTTGGTACTCAATTCCTTAGGGAATACAATGGGATCATCAACTTGAAGGATGGCTACCTTTTAATATTAGGGTACAAGGTCCCTTTGATCTTTTAAGAGCCAGTTAAAATTCCTGGGAAGCGCCTCATAACATTTGCCTTGGAATATTTCACTGTTGTTTTCACCCTAAAATACTGTACACACTCCTCTAACTTAAAGTACACTCTAATGGCTTGTCCTGAGTCTGAAGGGATTTCTCTGTTGGCCACTTCTGCTGTGACTATTCCTCCTGGATGACAGGCTATCCTAGATTCCTAAATTTTATATGACCTACCTGAGCGTACATTCCTAGAGTTGTACTCTCCTCCCTTGCTAGGATGCAACAAACCCTATCTCTGTCCAGGAATCTTGGATGTCTCTCATAAAGACCCTGTTTAACTGCTATTGTCAACTTGACTGCTCTCCCCATACATGTGTCTAACAGGCAGGTCAATGGATATGACAGGTTTTTGAATGCTCCTGACGTCCTATCACTACATCTCTTTGGTACGTTTTAGGACTTTAACTTACCTGAGGATGAGCCACAAGTCCTAACATTGTTCACTGCTCAGGACTTCCCGCAGCTTTCTCTGGTTCAACAGAAAGAAGTGCTTGACCTACTGGATCAGTTTTTGGATATATTTGCTAAGGATAGCTTTAATTATGGTTTAGCCAAAGGTGTCACTCACCAGATTGATACTGGTGATGCTCCCCCTTCTGTACTAAACCCTACTGCCGCAGTCAAGTAGAGGATGTTCATGTGTCTAAAGAACTCAAACAACTTTTAAATACTGGACTGCTTGCTTCTTCCCAAAGTCCATGGACCTACCTCTTACTCATACTGAAAAAGAAGGATGGGGGTCATTGTATTGTGATGGACTATTGGCGCTTAAATTCCTTAATCAAAAAGGATTTGTACCCCTTACCACGCATTGATAATGCTCTATGCTGCTTTGGGGGTTTCAAGTTCTTCTCTGCTATGGATCTAGCCTCTGGTTACTGGCAAATTGATCTCTTTCCCAAAAATAGACAGAAGGCTGCACTCATCAATTTCAAAGAATTGTTTGAGCCTATACAAATGCTGTTAGGGCTCTGTAATGCTCCAGCTACTTTCCAACAAGCCATGGACTACATCCTCTGTGATTTGAAGCTCTCCTGTGTTTTAGTGTACTTAGATGATATAAATGTCTTCAGTGCTACCTTCACCAATTGCCTGGCCCAAATTTAGGAGTTGTTTATAAAGATACATGAAGCTGGACTTAAGTAATGCTATCTAAGTGTGCCTTCTTCAAGGAACACCTGGATTCTTGGGGCATGAGGTGACTTGAACAGGAATTTGTCCCATGACTAAGAAAGTTAATACCATTGAAAAAATGCTTCCATCTGCCAACCTTCTAGAAGTATAACTCTTTCTAGGCATGATGGGATACTATAGAAAATTATCCCCAAATTTTGCTGATACTAGCAAACCCTTGGTCCAGCTGTGGCATAACGTCCTCTTTGAATGGACTTCCAGCCAACAACAAGCCTTTGAAACCCTCAAACAAAAACTCAAAGAGGCTCCCATCCAAAAATATCCTGATAATGATAAGGAATTAATCTATATAAATATGCTAGTGCCATAACTGTGCTGTTTTATCAGAGTTACACAGGGAAAAATATTTAGAATATAGATGATAATCTTTATTGAGAGATAGTGATTATATAGTTCATGTGAATCAA
The DNA here is from genome assembly GCA_014839935.2 of Entomophthora muscae. NCBI lineage: Eukaryota > Fungi > Entomophthoromycota > Entomophthoromycetes > Entomophthorales > Entomophthoraceae > Entomophthora > Entomophthora muscae. The sequence continues at coordinate 103,633 of QTSX02005157.1, forward strand.
GGGTAACAGGAACAAGATTGGTGATCACACAGCTGGATGGAAAAAGGGGGTGTCTTGATCCTGATAATGAGTCAAACACCAAATCAAGGTATCCACCATAAAGGATCATCATCTGTTCATGTTGTTGGATTTGGGATATTCAAGTCAACTTCCTAGTCTGGCTTTGGGTGACCGGATAATTGGATTGCAGGTTACAAACCCGCTTGGTTGGAACCTTGCTGGCAGGTTGAGCCTGCGGTTTCAACACCCCCCCTGACTGAAGGTCGGCTCTTCTGGGGGCAGGTTTTCAGGAAGGTTGTCAGGAGCCAGGGCGCTGTATTAAACTAGTTGTTGTTCTGTGGCAGGCAGGGTGGTTTCTTGTTGCTTCTATCTTGCTTTTCAGGATTGTAGGCAATCATGGCATAGGGTCTTGTCTTGTTTACGTTTTCCAAGTCCTTGCACAAAGTAAGTGTTATTGTTGTTTACCTTCAGAATGATTTCTGGCCCTACTATTTCAGGTTGTAACTTGCTCTTGTCAACGTTCATGATCCATACTTTGTCCCCAACTTCATGTCTATTGCAGATGGGGACAAAGGCCTTTTGTAGACGTTCATTTTCCCTTTCTGTTTGCTTGCTGTTAGCCTCTACTACTTGAGGGTCCAAGTGTGGGGGGACTTCACTTAGAATTTCCAGTTTAGGTCCTGTCAATGCTAGAATGATATTTGGCTGTATGCTGTATACCAGTTCAAACAGGCTTTTTCCTGTATATCTGTTCACTCAGTCTTGATACACAAATAATGCAGTCGGTAGCTGCTTATACCAGTCTTCAGGTCTCCCGGCAGTGAATTTGGCTAGGGCTTGCATAAGGCTACCATTAAACTGCTCTCCACATCCATTGGCCTGTGGGTGGTATGGTGTTGTTACGGTGTGCTTGGCCCCATTCTTGGTGAGGTATACAATGGTGTCTTTGGAGGTCAACTCTTTGTCTCCATTGGTTATCAGGAGTTCTGGCTTTCCAAACTTGCTGATTCTTTCTTTGCCAATAAATTTTCAAACGTCATTGCTGGTGTGTGCATAACTGCTTGGGCTACTGGCCATCTCAACGCAAAGTTAATGACAGTGATGATGTATTTCTTGTCATTTTGTTTCCTGGCATGGTGTCAACAATGTCAAGAGCCCATACTTTGAAAGGTAGCTGTGTCTAAATGGGGAGTACTGACTTTGGTGGGGTTTTGCTTTTGGCAAACTTTTGGATACCTCACATTGGTCTAGAACTTCCTGGACATTGCAGTACAAGGTTAGCCACCAGGCTTTATGCTTTAAGAACTCATATAGATTTTGGCTCTTGGTATGTCCAAGATCTCTGTGATAGCAAAGGATAGTGTCAACTTGCTGGTGTGTGGGGATGTGGGGAATAATTATACTGTCCGTCATCTTTCTGTGGAGGGTCCTGTATATGTCAGCAAAGAGGTGTTCATTCTTGATGACCATTTCTTTGGTTATGTCAGTTGTGCCCGCGGGGAACCCTTTGTCTTTTGTATGTAGCACTAAGAAGGGCCAGTCTGGGTCAAGCCCATTCTCTCCTCTTGAAGCACAGGCATATAGCCGGGACAGGGCGTCTGCCATGGCAAGCTTGGCCCCAGGCTTATACTGGATGAGCATGTTAAATCTCTCCAATAGTTCCATCCACCGTGCTTGGCGGCGCAATAGATTTGCTTGAGTATTGAAATAGATGAGTGGCTTGTGATTGGTTAGTGCTATGAATTTTTCCTGGCATTCTAGATAGCAATGCCACTGGACTAGGCAGTGAACAATAGCCAGCAGTTCCTTGTCGTGGATAGGGTATCAACACTTGCCACCTGTCAGTTTTTGCAATTTGTAGGCTACAGGCAGGAAGTCACCATCACTATTCTTAATTCAAAGTACTCCCCCAATGGATGCATCTGAGGCGTCGGTTTCCATCTGGTATTCCCTGTCATGTTTGGGGTATTGTAGGATGTGAGCTGATGTGAGCTTTTCTTTGAGGCGTCTAAAGCAGAGGTCAAATTGGGGGGTCCACACAAACTTAGACTTGGCGCCTGTTATGGTGGATAAAGGGGCAGTCAAGACGCCACAGTTGGGTATGAAGCATTGTACATAGGCCATCATTCCCAAGAAGGTGTGGAGTTCTAACTTATCCTTGGGTGGCAGTATCTTGCATATAACCTGTATCTTTTGACTGTTGAATTGATGCCGTCTTTTGAGACTATGTGTCCCAAGAAGAGTAGTTGCTCACGGAAGAACTGGCATTTGAAGGGCTTGGCCAACAGTTTGTGTTGTGCCAAGGTCACAAAGAGTTCCTCCAGGTCTTTGTGGTGTTGTTCCACCAAGGGGCTGTAGACAATAATATTGTCCAGGTACACTAGGGCATGCTTGCCTATGTGGGGCGCAAACACTTTGTTCATGAAGGTTAAAAAGGTAGACAGGGCATTTTTCATGCTAAAGTTGAGTACTACACATTTGTAGGAACCAAATTTAGTGTGGAAAGCCGTTTTGGAGATGTCTTCCTCCTTAATACAAATCTGATTGTAGCCTGAAGTTAGATCAATCTTGGAGAAGACAGTGGCTCCTCCCAAGGCATTAAAGAGTTTGTCAATCAGTGGCAGTGTCTAAAAATTCTTAATGGTAACTTTGTTTAGGGCGCAGTAGTCTGTGACCAGACGTAAGGTACCGTCCTTTTTAGCCACAAAGAATACAGCGGTCCTAAAGGGAGACTGTGAGGGGTAGATAAGTACTTTTTCCAATGCTTCCTTGAGATAGGCGCTTAGGGTGTTGTCCTTGTTTGGGGTCAGCCTGTAGATGGTGTGTGCCTTGGGTACAGCCCCCTTGAGTTGGATGGAGTGTTGGATATGCTTCTCAGGGGCAGCCCAGGTAACACTTCCTTAAAGATTTCTGGATGGAGGGCCACAATGTTGTGGTCATGAGGTATGAAGGTATCCTGGTGGTCCTTGAAGTGTATGATCTTGTACTGACAGGAGTCCCAGTAAATTGCCTTCAGATTTTACTTCTTTTCCAGGGTCTCTGTGATGAGTACAAAGACGTGGTCACATAGGAGTTGGTCCACAGAGTCAGATTAGATCTGATGGTTGACACCTTCACGCTTGATGGTCAATACTGAGGTTGCCCAGTCTACATGAGGGTTGTTTTTCCGTGACCAGTCTAGTCCCAGTACAATGTCAAACTTAGGGAAGTCAATTACAGGACCCTGGATGGTGGAGTGGAGGTTCTCAAGCATGACGGAAGGGGGGCAGTTTCCTTTGTTACAGCAATATGGTGTTCATCAGCCAGGACCAAATTTTTAATCCGCAAAGGATTAGTGGCCAGCTTGAACTTATTCACAAAGCTACTGTTGACTAGGGTTTAATATGTTCCCAAGTCCAAGAGTGCTGAGCCTGTGTAACTGCAAAAGCCGTAAGGATAGGACATCAATTTATTGGGATGTCTGGTAATGGTGTATAGTACCGGGTTCTCCAAGGGCACTTGGATCTTTGGGCATTGGTCTACACCTTGGGTTGGTATTCATTGTTGGGCAAGTCAGGAGTTGTGTGGGGAGAGCTTGGCTTGCTTAGTGATCTCCCTGGGCTTTTCCTTTATCTTGGTTGCCTTGTGTGGAGGTGACACGGAAATGGATACGGCTTGACTGGCCATTGTTTCCATTTCCATGCCCATTTGAACCCGTGGGTTTGTGGTTGGCGTTGTTCCCCATTGCCTCCAGGAGGTGGTTGAGCAGAGCACCTGCTTGGATGGGAATCCGTGGGTCTTTCTTGTTTCCCAGTCTGTGCCTTGTGCAGAGGGTTGAATGTTTGTTTCTCTTTTTCTGCTTCACGGTACAGGCTTTGCAGGTTGGTCACTTGATACAGGTTCACATGCCTCATCATGTGCAACTCAAGGGCGTTGTAGTACATAAGGTTTGTGGCTGGGGTGTCAAAGGCCATGTCTGATGGGGCACAAAGACAGAGTTCCTTGTAGGCGTAAGTGAGTTCTTTAATGATGCCTGTCTGGGTCAGGTTTGTTACTTGGCATATTATCATAAGCGCTGTATCTTTAAGCACAAATCTTGCCAGGAAATCTTGCTTAAAGGTATCCCAGTTCTTGTCAGTGTGTCCTTTGTGCCAATTGTTGCACCAAGTGCCTGTGTCACGGGTCAGGAAAATGGAAATCTCTGCAATCCGGAATTGCTGTGGGCATTCTATCTGAGCCAGCTTGCTCTGGGAGGACTGGACCATGCGGCGGTGTTGTTGTTGTTGGCTTCAGCAAAGGGTTCCAAGGCAGCACTTTGTAGTCTTTGCACTACATAGGCGGGCATTGTGGTTTCATTGGCTGGTTGTGGCATCAATGAGGGAGCCTGAAAGAAACCTTGCGCAGACATGGCATTGAAGGCAGGTAGCGGGATTACCGTGTTTTGGTATAGGATAAAACTATTTAGTATCTTGGTACCAGGAGTATATAGAGTCTAGTTGGGCAGGAGGCCAGACATGATTCTGTCAAGAATTTGTTGGTTGCAGTGTGTGCGTGCAACAGGCAGAATTTTTCAAGATAAGTTAGAGTGAAGAGCCTACCTGTGCTACCAATGTTGTAACTGTGCTGTTTTAGCAAAGTTACATTGGGAAACTATTTAGAATATAGATGATGAGCTTTATTGAGAGATAGTGATTATATAGTTCATGTGAATCAAGGGTAACAGGAACAAGATTGGCAATCACATGGCTGGATGGAAGAAGGGGGTGGCTTGATCCTGATAATGAGTCAAGCGCCAAATTGAGGTATCTGCCATAAAGGATCATCATCTGTTCATGTTGTTGGATTTGGTAATTTAAGTTGACTTCCTAGTCTGGCTTTGGGTGACCAGATAATCAGATTGTGGGTCACAAACCTGCTTGGTTGGAACCTTGCTGGCAGGTTGAGCCTGTGGTTTCAACACTATTGACCTGGCTATTAAGGCTATCTTGGCTCAACTGGACAATGAAGGTGTGAATCACCCTGTAGCCTATACCTCTTATGTTCTGAATAAGCATGATAAGAACTACAGTGTGACCAAGAAGGAGTGCCTTTTTGTGCTGCATGCTGTCAAGCAGATATGTCATTATGTGTATGGTATCCATTTCACAGTTGTTACTGACTATGCTTTGCTCAAATGTTTACAGCAACTCAAGGAACCAGTAGGAAAACTAGCTAGATGGGCTCTCAGCCTGCAAGGGTACAAATCACTGTGCTGCACTGCCCTGGTAAACAACATCAGAATGCTGATGGATTGTCCAGAACGCCCATCCTTGCCCTACACCCAGCTGAGACTGACAGGTTGTATGAACTAATTGGATATTCCTTGTCATGGGAGAACAAGACAGAAGAAGTCCAAGTTGCCATTATATGTTATCTAAAGACATCCTCATTTGTGACAATCAGCTTTTCAAGAAAGTACAAGACATCTACAAGCCCTATGTAAGTCCTAGTCTTTGCCTTTAGTTGCTGTTTCAAGCTCATAAGGAGACAGGACACAGAGGCGTTGCCAAGACTCATGCCTGGCTCCAGAAGAAATAATTCTTGGATTTTTTGCTTACTGATCCCAGATGTTATTGCTATTTGACATAATTGCCAACTCCAACAACCTAAAGCCACCGCTCATGAGTTCAAGCTAGTCCCCCCTCAACACACATTTTACACTGTCAGTATTGACACTGTAGGGCCTCTCCCCTGCTCCTGATCTGGCTGCTGCTATATCCTAATTGCTGTTGATCATTTTGCAAGTGGGTAGAAGCTTGCCCTACTAAAGACATCACTGTCAAGACAACCACTGCCTTTATGCTGCAAGATGTATTCTTTTGCCATGGTGGCCCTCAAGTGTTGTTATCTGACAATGGGACTAACTTCAACACCAAGTTAGTGACCTCTGTGGTTAAAGCTTTGGGGTCTATCAGTCTTTCTCTGCCCCTATAATCCTTCCACTAATGAGGTGGATGAGTGCGCAAACTCAACTCTGGTTTCTATCATGAGAAAACTCACTTAATCTGACTCTGCAAACTGGGATCTATACTTACCCACTGCTCTCTTTGCCTATTGCCTTAGTAAACATTGTGATACCGGGTATTTCCCTTTTGCTATGCTATATGGTTGTGAAGCCACTACCCTGTTGCTCTTGGCCCCCCTACTCTCCTCTGATAAGGCTATGAACCCTGATGAGCATATCAAGGATATAGTCAATTGAATCATTGATATCCAGGTCTCTGCCTACATGTCTGCCTATAAGACCAAGCTTCTAGAGCTCTCCCCTAACAATGCTGGGAGATCCCCCCTGCCTGAGTCCAACATTGGGGACCATGTTCTCTACTAGCATAGAGTAGGAGGAGAGCTCATAAGCTAGACTCACTGTGGATTGGGCCCTTGGAAGTGACCTTCCAGAAAGGGTTGGAGTATACTGTAAAACTTCTTCCTAGTGGTTGACCTTTTGCTTGCGTACATGCCAAGTTCCTCCGCAAGTATCACTCCCCTAAAGTCAATCTAGAGGGGGGCAATGTTGTGAATGCCGCCATTTGCATTTTTATAAATTTGCCTTTGTTGGGCTATTTGAGGACATATCTATCTCCTTTTCTTTTGCCCCTCAAATGTATCTGGCTCCAAATTGGGAAATACAATTGTTCAGTTTCCTGATTCTGCGCAGCTCACTTGACCCACTCATGCTTGTGGCAAGTGATCCTACTGTTTATGTACTGTTTTATGGCAAAGCTACACAGTATATAATCTCCATTTCTATACCCAATAAAATTTAAGTTCTATTCACATTTTTGTCTTTGTGTCTCCACGCACTTTGGCGCCTCTCTAGCCACGTCTAGCAGATATTATTCAATCAGGGCCACAAGGTAATCACTTAGCCTTCCCTGCCATTCTAACTGAGACTTAATAAAAATCCAATCCGAAGGTTAGGATTTCCCATTGTGACTCTGTGCTGCGCCTCAGATCACAACAATCATCACATCCATCAACTTTTTCACTTGCTGGCCTGTATCATAGACAATGAAGACCCATACAGGCAATACCGTTTGACAATTCATAGGCAAGGAAATTATCAGTAATTTTTGAAAGCCAGAACTCCTGATAACAGATGGAGGCAATTAATTGATCTCCAAATTCACCAATATATACCTCACCAAGAATGAGGCCCAGCACACAGTGACAACACCTTACCATCCTCATGCCAATGGACGAGTTTAGTGGCTAAATGGCATCTTAGTGAAGGCCCTTGCCAAGCTCACTGCCAGAAGGCATGAGGACTGGCATAAGCAGCTACCAACTGCACTTATTGTAAGCCCCACTTGAGTGAACAGATCCACTAGGAAAAGCCCATTTGAGCTTGTTTATGGCACACAACCCAATATCATTCAAGACCTCATGAGACCTTAGCTGGAAATGCTTAGCAAGGTTCCCTCTATTCAACACTTCAAATCATACAGGCTAACAGTGATCAGTTAGAAAAATTATAGAAAAATATGCAAAGCATGCTTGTTCCTATGCAAAACAGACACAAAGTTGGTGACAAGGTCTGGGTAAAGAATATAGACAAGAGCAAGTTACAGCCCAAGGTAGTGGGCCCCACTATCACATTAAAGGTAAACAAAAATAATGATTCCCTTGTGCAAGGACTTAATAAACGCAAGCAAGACAAAGTCCTCCATTATGTCCAATTAAAAACCTTTAAAGCAAGACAAAAACAACGAGAAACCATCCTACCAGCCACCAAACAACAGTTAGTCCAATACAGTCCCTGGGCCCCTGAAAACCTCCCTGATAACCTGACCCCAGAGGTTTAACCTTCAGCCAGTGTTTGTGTGTGTCAAAACAGCAGACTTGACCCACCAGCAAGGCTCCAATTAAGTGGGTTTGTGACCTGCAACCCAACTGCCCAGTGACTCAAAGCCAAACTAGGAAGTTGTCTTTAAAAGCCAAATCCAACAACATTAACAAATGATGATACCTTACAGTGGATACCTTGTTTTGGAGCTTGACTCATTAACAGGATCAAGCCACCCCCTTCACTATCCAACCAAGTGATCAAGACAATAATGTTCCTGTTATCTATGACTCACAATGACTATATAATCCCCAGCAACTTGAGAGGTTATATATGATACTTATCTTTCAATAAAGATTTTTATCTAGTTTTCAAATATTTTTCTTCTTGTAACACTGCTAAAACAGCACATTTACAACACTATGAACATTAATAATAAAAATATAATAGTAATTAATAAAATTTATATAAGCGCATATGCATTTTTTTAAATAAAATTAAGATTTGGCTTAAAAAAAGTCAAACTGGCAGCTTTTTCTTTTAGAGTGTCAAACACAAGTGATTTCCATTTTTATAGTGAATTCAATTGAAAATTGCCTTTTAAATTGGTCTTTGATATAACCAATTTATTAAACAGAGTTGAATTCAAGTGAATTTAATCTCAGATTTTGATTTCAACCCCCTAAATTTCTAGTAAAAATTAGCTTAAAATTGGTTAAGCCAAAAATACCTTTAGAATTGCATATGCGGCAGTTAACTCCCTGGTACTTGACATTTTTTTCAAGTACCAGGGAGTCAACTTTACCCCAGTTGCTAGAATTATCACCTCTATCACTGTGTATCACTACTAGCTGCTGCCTAGTAGTCAGAAGTAACCAAGTGAGAGCATACGCTGCTGTCCACTTGCAGTTTTGTGAATTTATCCTCCAAGTTAGACAATAAGTTGACAGCTCAAAGAGCCTCTAAGTCCCAATTTAGAGCTACATATCATTGCCATACAATCTCTTATCAACAATACTATATAACAAACAATAAAGATAAATATAATCAAGACAAAAAATCTTGACAACAGGTATCTTGAAAATTAGCATGATAGTGACTCAACAAAGCATTTAAAATCATAGATAGCATAAAAAATTATGATATAGTACAAAATTTATAGGATCATAAACAAACTCTTTTAGCTGTTTTTGAATAAATATATTTTTTAATATAAATTGGTGATAAAGGGAACTCAATTGCAGTAGTTCAAAACTCAAACCGGTTACCAAGAGCCTTGGCAACTTAATAAACAACAAAAATCAGTCAACTATTGTAAAAATGGGGTGTACATAGGGAGGTTACCCTGCTATCCAAAATAAGATACTGTAGATTCAGAACTGTTGAGCAACTTGTGTTAGTGCTGGTATGTTCAAAGCTACAGATAGATGTTAGCCTTGCCAATGTACTCTAACTAATCCTATGCAAGAGCACTACATACTACAATAGAATAGAACTTTGAAGATAATTATGTTTATTGAAACTGGAGTACAATCTAGCCAGCAGCTGCAATCTATCCAGGTGTAACTAAGAACTTGTTGTTATCCTTTCAGGCGTCTGTACCAATATATACTGCAACAACCCTTGTTCTTGTCCTTTTGGACAGCTCTCAGTGGCTACCTTTGCAATAGATCCATCTTTGCTAGCTGCGCCTATCCTGATTGGCTGTCATTGGCACGTGTATTGCTACTGACCTTTGCAGGCGTACATGGCACTTCAGCTATAGCCTACACTCTTCTCGAGCTAGCCTACTGCCATTTATTAATTGGCTGTATCTTACATGCCTATATTTGCACTGGGAAACTAGGCCGTATTTAGTTGACACTTATAAATGGTCCTTAATCTATCTTCCAGCATTGGAAGGTGGAATTTCCATATTCCATTTCCAGGGCTTAATCAGTGATACTTTTCTGGATGGCAAGTCTTCTGCTTATTAATGCAATGGGTCAAATTAAGTATTATACGCTGTATAATAGTAGACTCAATCCAGTATCAACCCGTGGATTATCTGCCATGTAATGCTGACCCAAACTCAGTATTTCCATGACCTTTGCACATCACTTGTTTGATATGACATAAACATCATCAGGCTGGGTAGGGCTGAGTTGATAAAACATCCAGATGAATGGTGTGGGCAATATACAGTAGATGATTTTGTGATTTCACACCGTGTAATCAATAATGATCACTTTGTTGGCTAACGTTTATACGGCGTATAATTGTTAGATCAATTATAATAAAGCTAGTAATATACGGCGTACAATCAGTACACATTGGAATGATGATCAGTGATAATACAGTGTATAATTGCAACATCTATTATAATAAACTAACAATTACACGGCGTGTAACTGCCATATCTATTATAATATATTGGTGATTATATAGCGTATAATTACTACATTTGATTAAACAATAACTAAATGATAATACAGCATGTAACTGGTTAAGATCTGTGTGCAATGATTAGCCTGATCATTTGTGGTCAATCAGCCTAATCTTGAAAGCACCCAACAGCAAAAAAATGGGATTGGTGTTGAAACCACAGGCTCAACCCACCAGCAAGGTTCCAACCAAGCAGGTTTGTGACCTGCAATCTGATTACCTGGTCACTTGAATCCAGACTAGGAAGTCAACTCAAATTACCAAATCCAACAACATGAACAGATGATGATCCTTTACGGCAGATACCTCAATTTGGCGCTTGTCTCATTATCAGGATCAAGCCACCCCCTTCTTCCATCCAGCCATGTGATTGCCAATCTTGTTCCTGTTACCCTTGATTCACATGAACTATATAATCACTATCTCTCAATAAAGATTATCATCTATCTTCTAAATATTTTATCCCCTTGTAACTCTGCTAAAACAGCACAGTTACAACAATTATGTTATATGGTGATTGGTTAAGCTATTCTTTGCTGTAAAAGACATTGATTCTTTAAGATTTGTGAGCAAGAGAGCAACTAGCATCCTTGCTCTAGATGAAAGGTAGTTTGACTGACGAAATAAGTTGCATCTACAGGCCATGTTAACTTACAACCATCTGATCTAATATTAATAGTGGACTAAGGCTGCAGCGGGATCAGGCTGTGAAGCAGAAGATCTTGGCGTTCAGTGGCTATTAACAATTTCTCAATTCAATATAATTCATATAATTTTTAATCAATAAGCTATTAATTTTTACATTTTATTATATTTCTTTATACACATTAAGTTAGAGAATCTCACTTAGTTTTTAGTAACTAGTAAGCTGTAATATAAGGCAAGTGAGATAATTGTAAACAACACACCCATAATTGGATTTAAAACAGACTAAAACCAATGAAAAATTCACTTTTTTTACCATGGTTAGACATAAAACAATTAAAATCCAAAATGGTCTAAAATAGGCTCTATAAAAATATTATAAAGTAGTTTTAAAGGCTATAACAACAACAAAAATACTTCATATTTAAGTAAAAAAATTCAGATTTAAGAAAACCCCAAGTCAGGCAAGATTCAGGAATCAAATAATTTAAAGTAGTTTTAAAAGCTATGGCAACAACCAAAAATACCTCAGATTTAAACAAAATGATTTCAGATTTAACCAAATTCCAACTATCAGGTTAAATATACACTCGGTTAACAGGATTTTTGGCGTTAATGGGCAAAAGAGGTCACCACAGCAAAGAGGTGGTCACACTCAAAGCAAAATTATTCAAAATACAATCAAAAATACATTGATTCACAAAAAATGGTATGATTTGACTTTTGGTGTACATATGTTACTATGTGAATTGGTGACAAAATACACCCAAGCACAGTGATGCAAAACTAAAACCAAAACCAAAACACGATAGTAACTCACTATGTAAACAAAATCACTCAAATGTTTTGTGCAATGGAACATAATCATGAATGATACCAAGGTATCTAAAATAGGGTTTGCAATCTGAAACACAAATTTTAAAAACATTGTGATGTGTGTATGAATTTGGCATTAAAATCTGGGAAAGTGGGCAGATTTTTTGGGTATTCTAAAATGGGCGTTGTAAAACCAAAAACAACTAATTAAGAAATCTATAATTGGGATATTTGTTGGGGGAAACTCTAATTAAATATCCATATTAAGATAAAAAGATGAAATTAAAAGTAAGTAGTGAGTTAATTGAAATTTATTTTGTATTTTATTAAATTCTCAAAATTAAAGGAACACAACAACAGAGTACCAATGGACCTGTTGTGCGCCGCAGTTGTGGTTGCCCCTGTGGGTCAAAAACAGAGTTAGTACAACCCAATTGCCTACTCAGGAAGGAGATGTGAGAGGAGAGTTCAATAGTGACGCTGCACTTACACAGCCAATTAAAAGAGCACAAGCTGCTAGGGTGCAGAGCATCTATCCTCGGGTCCCAAAGCTGACCCAGAAACCCACCAAGGTTACCTTCACCAAGAAAGTTAGAGACAAGGAGGTAGAACTTACTTCATACGTGTTCAACGTTGTGTACTGGCAAGAGTTGGTCCCGTCAGCCATGCTAGAGAAGGTGAAGCCTGTACTTGATACTAGCTACAAGCTCTACGTCAGTGATGGCAATCAGGAGGAGAAAGAGGAGCCCAAGTTCTACCAAACCAATGAGGGACAGTTAGTGCTTAAGAAAGTTGCTGCATTTTACACCAAGGTGCTCATGCCCTGTGTTGTGCCCAACGCCAACAAGCCAATCCCCACCGCTAAAAAGCCTGCTCACAAGCACATTCCTGACATTAAGTGTGTCATCCTTCTCCAGCTCATGCGGGAATCTGGTGATTACAAGGTGGCTGCGGCTCTTGTTGGGGTGGATCCCAAGTACACCTTGAAGACATTCAATATCTTCATCAATACTGGCTGAGTCCTTGCCGCAGAGAAATCCTTGTGTGTTTCCACCATGCTCACCAAGGAGCACAAATGGGCAATCCACCAGTGGATAACCCAAGATTGTCATCTTTAACTGGCAAATATACAGGCCATGGTCAAATCTACTTTTGGGGGTTAAGCCTCAATTTCCTTTTATTATCATTTGGTAAAGGGTCTGCAGTTTTCATGTAAAAAACTTGGGGTATCCCCCTATAATTAGAATAGCCTTATCAACATTGAGACCCCAAAAAATACAAAGATGTGTACAGAGCCCTCAATGCCAAAGGAATGGTCAAATTTTACTATGTTGGTGAATTGGCATTTGACTCTCTATGCACAATCATATGGCTATGTCCCCAAAGGCTTAAATGACGGGGTAGCTTGGTATGCTGCAGTCTGCGCCACAGCCTATTTGATGGTGGCTCTCCCTGGTCCAGAGGAGATTGAGCTTTTTAAAATGATATTGGGTTCTCACAACAGCCGTACATTCTTGTCATTCCTCCAATTGGTCTAGGAGCACCTGAGGCGCACAAGCCCAGGCTTTATCAATGTAATAGTACTGAACAATAGTGATCTCCAATAGGTGACAAATATTCTTGCTGAATTTCAATCAATCAACACCAGTATTGCAGTGGGCCCCCAGCAATTGGCCATGACAAATTTGCGCCTTCACTTCATCTCTGCCTATTTACCCTTCCTAAATCCCATCAAGGAGGTCTTTGGGTGGCTCAAGCAAGTTGTCAAGCAAGGGGCCCAAACTGGGACTAAGGACCTTTTTGATTTGGAGCAGGCCAGGATCCACACCCTTCCAGTTAAGACTGTGATCAATTCTAGGGCCACGCTGATTTGTTCATCTCTGCGTGCCTTGCCAAACAGCTAATCAGTTAAAGGCTTAGTGTGTCTGACTTTTTTATATTCTCTAATTTATTATTTAAGATTTATTAATTATCATTTTATATTTAGAAGCTTCCAAGCCCGCAATCACATTCAGCAGGACCATCAATGAAGGTTTGTAATATATTTAATTTATATTAATTTTTCTATTATGGCATCTGAGGCTATCCCAAACTTTTTATACTGGATTATGTGAATCTTTTTTTTATCACTCATATTAAATAAATATAAAAATGAAATTTAAAAAAATTAAATGGTTAATGTACAACCTGGAAGTATAAATTATTAATATATCTTATTTTGCTTTTATGAAAATCTTCTCCAGGATTTATTTTGCAAAACTTGTTTGCTAAAATAAAAATTATTAAATTATTATAAATAAAAATAATTGAAAATGTAAATATATTTATTGGAAAAGAGAGTTTTAAGGGCGCCTATAATGGGTTCTTTGGTATGCACCCACCCAGCAATAGAGGTGACATACAACCTTCACTGCCACACTGTAGAATTGGATACACTCTGATTAAAATACTCCCACCTACTAATAAAAAGGAGTACATTCAGATGAAAGCAGCAGCAGCTTCTCTGGCGGGCTGCAGACCTTTGAATTCCAGCCAGGACCAGGGCATCTGGATCACATGGTAATCAAGTTGTACCTGGGGGGACCTTCTTCCCATCCAGGGAGAGCCTGGCCTTATTGATATCAAGAAAAACCCCACTCAGGTCCTCTATGCTGGCGCACATCCCAAAGTAGAATAGGAACTCCAAGTAAGCCATGTTGTGAAGCCTTTGCCCAGCAAAGTCTTTGATAAACTCACACAGCTTATTGAACACAGTACTAATCTTTTTATCATGTTTTGCTTTAGCAAAGGTGAGATTCATTGCAGGAGAGACCTCAATCTTGTTGGCACTCCATGCCAGCCCAATATTGGCAAGGAGAAATTCGGTCTTCTTTACGGCTGTTGTGTCTGCAACAGCTAATTTTGACACCTCACACCTGAAGTTTTCTAATAGATAAGAGAGTGTATGTTCCAAGGGAAAGAAGAAGCAAGCAGCTGCATGGGCCCAGCCTATCTCTGGTATGCTCATTAATGGGAGCATCTCCAGGACTTCCCAAACAAGCTCTATGGAGTTTACACAGTAAACTCCATTTAGGGATACTGGGTCCAGGCAGACCAGTTGGGCACCCTTCTAGGCAGTAACTGCTACTCAGATGCCCCCTTGCCATGCGTCAGCCCAGCTACATCTCCTGAAACATCATAAAGTTACCATGAATATGGCACTCTGGCTTGTACAAAACAGGGGGGACAGAAATAGCTGCCTTGCCACATGATTGGCGTAGTTTTCATAGAATGTGGCAGGGACCAAGGGGACCAGGACCCAGCAATTTTCCCCATCTATGTTTTCAAAAAAAAAGGTAAGTATTTTGAAATCTTTATTAATTTTGATTATTAGGCTACCTTTGTGTGTTTCCTCTTTGCCCACAGCCTCAGCCGGCTTGGCCATTCTTGGCGCAAGCAGTTGAGCAGGCAATTCTGTATCCTCAGTTTTTGCTTGCTTGGATGGCTTGAGATGTTCATACGTCCCAGGGTCAATGACCCAGACAGATGGTGCTGAGAGGGCAAATGATTTGAACTGGAGGCCTTCAACCACAGTTTTTTTGAACGTTGAGAAGATGCTCAATTGTTATTTCAGAGGTGTCTGGCATTTTGGACATAAGTGCCTTGGCAGACACCTTGTCAATTTTTCCCCAGTAAGAAAGCAGCCTTGACTTTTTCCTTGACCTTGCAGTCAATGTCTTTTATTTTTGCAATTGCCAAGTTGAGTCCTTTTGCAGCTTCTCCAATTACCTCATATGATTATCTACTAACCTTTCCATATGTTTTTATAGCTTTCAACCCAATAAAATCTGATTATTCTAATACATTTGTCTCTTTGTGTATTACTGTTTTTCCCCATTTACTACATTCTCCCATTTTTTACCCATTATGTATATCTTTATGATTAACTCAATATGTGTTGTTTGCTTTGTGTTGGAATTCTTTCCTTAATTGACATAATATTTTTGCCACTTTGCACAGCCTCTTGTGAAAATATTAACAACAATTTAGTGATAATTAAAATTTGAATTAGAAAATTATAGGTTAATTGTGTTTAGATAAAGTTGTTACTGATCCAAATTCAAAACCTTAATGATAAACTTTAAGCCAATCAGGAGCCAAGTGATAAAGTGATTGTTATGACATTATCATGAATGCTGCCATTCACCATGTTTTGATTTCACCTCCAATGGGTTATTTTGAGGACAAATCCCTCTATTTTGTTTTTCCCTTCAAAATAAAGCTGGCCAAAATTGGGAAATAAAATTGTTCAGTTTCCTGATTCTGCGCAGCTCACTTGCCCCACTCATGCTTGTGGCAAGTGATCCTACTGTCCATGCACTATTTTGTGATAAAGCTACACAGTATATAATCTCCATTTCTATACCCAATAAAATTTAAGTTCTATTCACATTTTTGTCTTTGTGTCTCCATGTACTTTGGCGCCTCTCTAGCCATGTCTAGCAGATATCATTCAATCAGGACCACAAGGTTATCACATAGCCTTCCCTGCCATTCTATCCAAGACTTGGTATGAATCCAATCCTAAGGTTAAAATTTCCCATTGTGACTCTGTGCTGTGCCTCAGATTAAAACAAAAATGATGCTCACTACAGGGGCTGTAAGCCCCTTGGTTATCTCTTTTGCAACCACATTTTCAGGATCTTTGCTTCCTCTCATACAAGAGCCAACTTTGCCTGAAAAAACCAGTCCTCCTAGTTAAGAAGACATTGCTGACCTGCCTATTGTCCCTACTTTACTGAACCTTGGGAGTGGTCCCCGCCTAGTGGCCAACCCTTTTGGTACCCCTGACTTGGAACAAGTCATGGCAGTAGCCCTTGGGATAGCCTGTGATGGAGTCATCCCTTGCCTCCAGCTTTAGTTCAATTGAGCAGAATACTACAAATTGATTGTAGCTCTACAATTTCCACAGCATCTCCTTTCATGGCTGGCTCTGCTGAAAATTTATTGTCCTCCTTTGTACAACCTTCCTTAGCCCATCATCAAATGGTATTAGGGTTTCACATTCAGGAGATTTCATCACTACAAGCCGCTGTCACCCATCTCTGGGATCAGTTATGGCCTATCAGCAGTAGATCCACTCCCTTTTTCCCTTTATATCAGACAATCAGCAAGACTCTGATACCTCCTAATCCCTCTTGGTTAATTTCATCAAGCAAATGTGCCAGTCCATCCCTGAGTATTTCAGAGAGTGTCTATATGAGTTTCACTAGTTGGAAAAACCCTGGCACACCCAAGTAGATTCCACTCTAAACGCCTATCTCATCAATTGTGAACAAATTGTGCAGCAGCGCAAAGAGCACAGTGCTTACTCCTTCAACTAATTACAGCAAGTAGCAGCCCTTGCTGCAAAAGGCCTCTGCAAACTTGGCAAGGAATTTGATCAATAAATGGCTGCTACCGCGCTACCATCACCAAGCTCCAGACTCAAGTAAATGGATTGTCTACACCCAAACCAGATGCCTCACCTTCTCCTGCATCTGATGATTTGGCAGATAGAGAGAAGAGACTATGGGATGACATTAGCAAGAATTAAGAGAGTCCACCCACAGTCAGGATTGCCCTACTGAAGCTATCAGCCAGATCCTTAAGTGCTTGCTCTGACAAATCAAGTTGCTGCTTTAAACGAGAGGTTGCTATCTTTTGTGAGATGATAGTGTCTGTCTTTAGTTCAACTGGGGTTGCTGATGAAGATGGCTGTTGACCTGGCTTGTCAAGGGCTCCCTGCATTCACTGTTCTAGAGAGTTGATAGCTCTAGCTAACAAAGTGGATCATCTGAAACAAGACCTTTTTGAGCTTGATAATATGTACAAGAAATGAGTGAGTTAATTGATTCAGTGAGTGTCATAATTACCCCTTGCCTTTTGTTGGGTCTGCCTCTTACCTCCCAGCTTGCTGAACTGTCCTCGGTATTAACTGTGCAGGGCAAGCGCTTAGATGTACTGAGCGGCAGACCACCTTAGCAAATAATATGGGCACCTGCACTGCTGAAACCTCAACTCTTCTTGAGGAAAGTGTTTGCCAGCTGTGGGCCAGGCATCCCCCCACCAAATACAAAGCATAATTTTCCCTTCACATAAATTTACTCAATGGCAACAATGGTGGTCCAACTCCAGAAGCACATTTCAAGCCCACCTTTAAGCAAGTCTACAACCCCAAAACCTCAACCATTGCAACTTTTCTAACTATCTATGAAACTGCCATGAGAAGGGCCTCCAATGAGGTTAAGAAGGACTACAATCTAACCTTTTTGCACCTGACCTGTCAAGAGGTAGTAGTGCCAGAGCTAATCACCATTGAGACCTGGGAGGATATGAAGCAACTTCTGGTTGACAAATTTGGCAGTGACCCTAGTTTAGAAGTGAAGAAAGACGCATTCATACACATTACTTTCAAACCAAAGAAGACCCTGGCTGAATTTGCAGATAGATTCTACATGGAAGGACAGCAACTGATTACAAGCCTCCAGCTGACTGCACATGAAGCATACATGGCTTGCGCTCAAGCCCTCAAGGTTAATCTGCTCCTATGTCTTCACTTCAAGGCTCATAAAGCCATGCTTTCTTCTATGAAGAGCATAAAGACACTGTTGCAGGATATTTACTTTATCCATTCTGGGGCAGTGGTTTAGGAGAATCATGCCACATTTACCTCTGGTTTGTCTTCACGTAGCCTGTGTATCCTCACCATAAACTTGCAGAATTCTCCTTGACACCAAGGCTGCCATAACTGTGGGTAGATAGGTCACCATTCTCAAGTCTTCACCAATCCTCAGGTTGAAGGAGCTAATCCTAAAAAGCAGGCATGAAAAAACAGTCAACCTAGAGGCAAAGACGCTCTCAGTTGACAATTATTCCCAGTCTCCTTCAATCCCCCCTTCCAAAAATGACTCTGAGCCTGCTAAACTGAGGCTCTTCCCATTCTGCTGCTATTCCACATGATCTCTGATGACTCTGAATGGAAAATTATGATATAGAAGATCCCAATGCCTATGGGTATTTAGTCCTTGCTGTCCTCAAAACTTCTGCAGACCCCTATAAGTCTTGCTCTGGTAAAACTACAACAACCGCCAAGCCTTGGCCTGAAGCCAAAGAGGAAGTCTCTTGCCCATAACTTGCTAAAGCCAAGAGATCCCCCTTGCTTTCTGAGTCTTCCAAGAAAGCTGCTGAGGTTGCTGACGCTGTGTTCAAAAATGTCTCAGTCTTGCTTCCTCTCCAGACTGTCTATAAGGAGCTACCAGGCCTAAGGTGCATGATTGAAAAATGGGACAAAGAACTAGCAGAAGCCCAAGAAATTCTGGCTGTCCTCCCTCCCTTTGGTTTTACTACCACTTGTGTGGAAATATCCATTCAAAAGGTGAAAATTAAAGCCAACTTAGACACAGGATCTCCTATTAATGTTGTCTCTTCAAAGCTTGTCCCTGACCTTAACTATCACAGTTTTATGGCACAGCTGGGTTATCCATGACTCATTCTATAAGAGCTTATTCTGCTCTTCCCATGTGGTTTGGAAAACTACTCTTGGCAGCGCCTGCTGTTGTCTTAGAAATGAGAGCTACAAGCTCCTTATTGGTACTCAATTCCATAGGGAATACAATGGGATCATCAACTTGAAGGATGGCTACCTTTCTATCTTAGGCTATGAGGTCCCTTTGATCTTTGAAGAGCCAGTTCAATTTCCTGGGAAGCTCCTCAAGACATGTGCCAATATACTAGCCCACTGGTGTTTTCACTCTAAAATACCAAACCCATTCCTCCAACATGAAGTGTCCTCCTATTACTTGCCCTGCGTCTGAAGGAATTCCTCTCTTGGCTGCTTCTGCTATAACCATCCCCCTGGGTCTCAAGCTATAGTAGACTCCCAAATATCATATGAGTTACCTGAGTGTACGTTTCTAGAGTTGTACTCTCCTCCCTTGATAGGACACAACAAACCCTATCTCTGCCCAAGAATCTTGGATGTCTCTCATAAAGACCATGTTAATTGCTGGTTGCCAACTTATCTTCTCTCCCCATACATGTGTCTAGAGGGCAGGTCATTGACTATGGCAAATTGTTAAATGCCCCTGACGTCATGTTGCTACATTTCTTTGGTACAGTTCAGGATTTCAATTTACGTGAGGACAAGCCACAAGTCCTGTCCTTGTTCACTGCTCAAGATTTCCTGGAACTATCACTGGTTCAACAGAAAGAGGTGCTTGACCTACTGGATCTATTTTCAGATATCTTTGCTAAAAATAGCATGGATTATGTTTTAGCTAAAGGTTTTATTCACCAGACTGATACTTGTGATGATCCCCCTTTTGAGCTAAACCTTATTGCCTCAGTAGTGAGGAGGATGCTCAGGTGTCTAAAAAGATCAAACAACTTCTGGACACTGGACTTCTTGCTCCATCCCAAAGTCCATGGTCCTCCCCTCTGCTCATACTGAAAAAGAAGGATGGAGGTCATTGTATTGTGATGGACTACCAACGCTTGAATTCCTTAACTAAAAAGAATTCCTACCCCTTACCATGCATTGATGATGCTCTCCGCTGCCTTGGGGGCTCCAAGTTCTTCTCTGCTATGGATCTAGCCTCTGGTACTGGCAAGTTAATCTCTCCTCTGAGAATAAACAGAAGTCTGTTCTCATCACTTCCAAAGGAGTGTTTGAGCCTACACAAATGCTGCAAGGGCTCTGCAATGCTCCAGCTACTTTCCAATAAGCCATGGACTCCATCCTCTGTGATTGGAAGCTCTTGTGTGTTTTAGTGCACTTAGATGATATAACTGTCTTCAGTGCTATTTTTACCAATCACCTGACCTATCTTAAGGAGGTGTTCAAAATATTCATGAAACTGGACTTAAGTTATATCCATAAAAGTTTGCCTTCTTCAAGGGACGTCTTGAATTCTTGGGGCATGAGGTGACTTGGACAGGAATTTGCCCCATGACTAAGAAAGTTGAGGCCATTTACAAAATGCTTCTTCCCACCAACCTGCAAGAAGACCAAGTCTTTCTGGGCATGATGGGATACTATAGACAATTCATCACCTATTTTGCTGATACTAGTGAACCCTTGGTCAAGCTGCTGCATAATGTCCCCTTTGAATAGACTGCCAGCCAACAAAAAGCCTTTGAAACCCTCAAACAAAACTCAAAGAGGCTTCCATCCTAGTATAACCTGATTAAGATAAATAATTCATCCTATATACTGATGCTAGTGACCTGGCTATTGGGGCTATCTTGTCTCAACTGGACAATGAAGGTGTGGATTACACTGTAGCCTTTACCTCTTGTGTCCCAAATAGGCATGAGAAGTTCTACAGTGTGACCAAGAAGGAATGCCTTGCTGTGCTGCATGCCATCAAGCAGTTCTGCCATTAGGTATATGGCACCTATTTCACAGTGGTTACTGACCATGCTTTGCTCAAACAGCTACAGCAACTCAAGGAACCAGAAGGACAACTAACTAGATGGACTCTCTGCCTGTAAGGGTACAACTTTACTGTGTGCACCACCCCGGGATTCAACATCAGAATGCTGATGGAATGTCCAGAATGCCCATCTTTGCCCTACACCCTGCTGAGGCTGATCAGTTGTATAAACTTTTAAGGAGCTTTTTTTGGGGAAGCTTCAAATATGGAATTAGGAGAGAAGAGAAGTATCTTTTATTAGATAATATTTTAGACTTCTATAGGTTGGGCTGTGGTGGAGAATTACTTGGATCAAACATAGGGGTTGGTCATGTGTGGGATGAGTTTGAGCCACTGGATACTTGGATTGTCATGGGATATTTCTTGGTTACCATTCTTGGTATGTCAAACGGTATATTGAAAGGGCACCAAATTGGGCAATGGCCGGATGTTAAGTAGGTTGGCAGTAGCCAGAATGCTTATACATCCAGACCCTAAACACACACACCCTTAAGGGGTTGCTCTGGTGTATCAGGAGGGGGCTTTGTTTTCATGGCTGCTGTATTATGCTCCTGGAGCTGTTTACTAGCTGGAAGCAGTCTAGTTGAGTGTTCTTCTTTACTAAGGCAGAGACAGATTCTGTGGTATTTCTTGACAATTGGGGTTTTGGCACCTTGGAATTTTACTAGATAGGTGTTGTGATCTGGTCTGTACTTGATGATATTTCTAGTCCCCTGTGTACTGAGTCTAGTTTCTTTCTTTTGCCAGTGTTGCAATATCTTCAATTACTCCCTCTCAGGGAATTAACGCCCCAAGTAAATCACCAAGTGGCTCACCAAATGGTTCTGTGTCCAGTCAATAAACTGGTGGAACCATTATCAGTTAACCGTCTATGACAGGAATCACTCAATCCAGGTCATAAAGGGAACACAAATTGGTTAAGCCTTGTGACTCAAGAGGAACATTACTCAGATAAGCCCCATGACCTCCATGACGTACATGGACAGTATGTAGCTTGCCATGATACTATATAATACCATATATTCATATCAAATAAAGTATCATTCTCTTATTAATCTGCCTCTTTATTTTGTTTATTATACTTCCTAGAAGTATAAACTTGACACCAGCTAGAACCCAGACAGGGGAGTTGATAGGAAGTTATTCCTCTGTGGAGTTTACCTTTTGTGTTTTGTCCTCTTTATTAACTGCTATTTTAGCTTTGAGGTGTATGTGTTGTAGATTTGAGACTTGTTCTACTGTGGGGGGTTTCCCCAGGGGGATCTTTATGTATAGCTGCTTGTTGCGGGTAATTAATTTTGGTTTGTATCTGAGGGTTAGCTCAAACAGTGAATATCCTGTTCCTTGATTGGTGCGGACTTGGGATTCTAGTAATACATGCTTCATGTATAGTGGCCATGTGTCTTTGGCTTTACCATCCATTATTTTCTCTAGGGTCCTGATAAGGCTACCGTTTAGGTGTTCCACTCTGTTGTTGGCCTGTATGTAGAGGTTGTGGAATGTTTAATATTTTTGGATTTTAAGTTTTTTTTACTACCTGACCTGATAACTTGGTTTCTCCATCAGTTATGATGTAGTTGGAGTGCCTTAGTCAGCTATGATTGCTTTGTTAATGAATTGGTTGATGGTTTCTGCTTTATGGTCCTTTGTTGCCCAGAAGATAGGCCAGCGTGTGGCAAAGTTGATAGCTACAATTAAGAAATGTTGGTTTGTTTTTCTTTCTGGGAAGGGGCACACTACATCTAGTCCTCAAACCTTGAATGGTTCAGGGTCTGGTACTTGGTTGACCGTTGGCTAGGGAGCCTTGGTACTGGCGTTTTCTTGTACACTGTGTACTATTTCAGAACATCAATTATATTCTGTTTGAAATGGGGCACCATACTATCTCTTTTAATGTGATATCTAAGTTGTTAGCCTTTGTATGTCCTAGTAGGCGGTGATGTCTTAATATGGTGTCAACTCTTTGTGCAAGTGTGATGTACAGGACATATTTGTTGCTAATGATTCAGTATACTGTTATATTTGATACATGGAAATGCTTTATGTTCCTTACTAATGTATTGTGGGTCAGTTGATTTGTTGAGATCCTTTCCCTTTGGTTTTATAATCAGTGTTATATAGGTTTGGCCAGTCAGGATCCATGTGGTCAGGGTGATCCTCTCTAGGCTTACATATCTAGAGAGATCATCAGCCGTGACCAGCTCTGCCCCCTTTTTGTATTGGATGTCTAAATTAAGCTGTTACAGCAGGGACATCTATTTAGCTTGTCACCATGCAGTGTGTTCTGAGTTTTAAAATAGATTAAAGATTTATGGTCAGTTAGTACTCAGACGTTTAAATGTCCTTCTAGATAACATCTCCATTTCTTGCATGTGTGATATATTGCTATCAATTCCTTATTGTGTATTGGGTACCTCTGCTCAGTGTTGGTTAGTTTTCTACTTTTGTAACATACTGGCAGTAAGTCTTGCTGCCCTGGCTGGCAAATGCATAGGACTGCACCAATGGCGGTGTCACTGGTATCTGACTCAAGCTTGTAGCACCTGTTGTTATTAGGGTATTGCAAGATTGTGCTTTTATCAGAGCTTGTTTCAATAGTTGAAAATTCTTGTTGTATTCTGGTGTCCAGATGAATTTCTTTTTGGCATTACCCTTGGCTAGGTCATTGATTGGTGCAGCAAGCTTTCTGCAGTCTTTGATGTATTTTCTTAGGTAAGCTACCATTCTGAGAAAGCATTTAATTTGTTTCACAGAGGTGGGGTGTTGCATGTTATTTATGGCTTTTATTTTGTCTGGATCTGCTTTGATGCCATTGTCAGAGACAATGTGGCCCAAGAACAGGAGTTCCTTTTCCAAAAAAAGGCACTTACTTGGTTTTTCATAAAGTTTGTGCTTTGCAAGTTGATCAAGTGTCTTGCAGACATAACTGAGGTGTTTCCCTTTTGTTTTTGATAATATGATGATATTATCTGGGTAGCATAATGTGATTGAGAGGCCATTTAGCACTTGGTTTATCATGGTGAAAAACTTTGCGGGAGCGTTGGTCATCCCAAAGTTCATTACCCTACACTCAAAAGATCAAAATTGCATACAAAATATGGTTTTGGTATGTCATTTTCCTTTAATTCAACTTGGTTGTAATCTGAGGTGAGGTCAATTTTGGAGAAAAATTTGGCTCCTGAGAATCTTGAAAGCAGAGCCTCTATAAGTGGAAGAGGGTATTTATTCTTTACTGTGCTTGCATTTAGTACTCTGTAGTCAGTTACTAGACACAGAGGGCCTTCCTTTTTCTTTACAAAGAACACTGCTGCCCCCCATGGGGATTCAGATGGGCAAATGAGTCATTTTGCTAGATTGTCCTCAATGTGTGTTTTGAGGGTTTGGGTCTCCATAGAAGAGATTCTGTAGAGGGGTGAAGTTTTAGGCATGGCTTTAAATAGGTCAATGTCATGTTTGACCTCCTGTTTGGGGGTAACTTGGTGAGTTCTTCTTTGAATATATGGGTGTATTAATTTAGGAGTGCTGCCAGTTCTGGGCATTGGATCTTGGTTGTTTGTATGTTATTGAATTCAGTGTACCTTATTATGTGTAGAGTACTATCTTTAGTTAGATGTTATGAGTCATCTTGGCTTATGACCTGGACAAATACTGTGTCTCTTAGAATGAGGTTGTTGGGTTCTTTGAGGATGTTAAAATTGACTCTGTTGCCTTTGATGGTCATCATTTTTGTTTTCCAACATACGCTGGGGTTCACTTGGGTGAACCAGTCCATGCCTGCTACAATGTTGAGTTTATGTTGTTCATGACAAGTCCTTTGACGGACGTTTGTATGTCTTGGAGGTCAATTCTGAAGGGAGTTGTTTTGC
This sequence comes from Entomophthora muscae, assembly GCA_014839935.2. Taxonomy (NCBI): domain Eukaryota; kingdom Fungi; phylum Entomophthoromycota; class Entomophthoromycetes; order Entomophthorales; family Entomophthoraceae; genus Entomophthora; species Entomophthora muscae. The sequence continues at coordinate 128,640 of QTSX02005157.1, forward strand.
CTTTGAGTAGAACTTTGATTTATCTGCCATTCTGGTGTATTTGAAGTTGGATTTGAAAACTGGTATTTTGTACTTGGTTACAATAAGCTTGAGACCATAGTGTGTTGTGCATCAGAGTTGAATAAAATTTTAAGTTTATATAATTTTTAAGTGCATGGGTATACAAGAAGCTGTGAGTGATCTTTAATTTTTATGTTCATAAAAATGAAGGATTGCGGGACAAGTGGGATGCAAGCAGCAGAGTTTGTGCCTTGGTACATTTTTGTGTTGTGTTGGGGGAAAATGTGGACACTTAAGCCTGTTCCCCCTCTTCTTTTCCCTTTTCCTCTGTTTTGAGACCTTCAAGGTCAGAAAACATGGGGTTGGATTCATAGAAAGTTGCTGTTTCAGCATTATTAACTTTGGTGGTGTCCTCTTTCTTAGGACAGGAGCAATTTGTGCTTTGGCTATGATTGCCATTGTTACAATTGGTGTTGCCATTGCTATGGTTGGTGTTTTGGCGTTTGTTGCCATTAGAGTTGTCTTGCCATTGCCATTTGAGGAGTAATTGCCATTGTGTGTGGCATATTCCATGTTTGCACATTTTTCTGCATGCTTGGTTTCTGCAATGAGCGTGGGCATGGAGGTGTTGGCCTCTGGACAGAAAAGGGCAGCAACAGAGGGCTTCATTCTGTTGATTAATGAGGCACTGGTGTGTATGTTGTCAGCTTGTGCTGGATTTTGTATTTTGCAGTGTATTTCCTTGTTTTCATTGGCGTAAGCTGTGACAGTGTCTTCTGAGGAAGATTGCAGAGCTGTATTGAAATGTCTTGGAGGGATTCAGTGACACAGAAGTAGTGGGTGATGTCTGTTTTGGCTCTTCCCAGTTACAATATGATCTTCAGTTTGTGAGCCAACCCAAGTGGCAAAACAGTTAGCTGCAGCCTTGTATAGGTGTTTGCTGGCTTCCTGAACCCATTTTTGTGGATAATGCGGCTGGCGCAGAGTTTAGCGGCTGTGGGATCTGGTCAGTTGATGACGTTTTCTTTGTTTTTACCAAAGAACTTGTTGATACCAATGTACTTGGTGTTGGTAACTTTGCCTGTGTAGGCAGTTGTGTGTTTGTTTGTGGTTGAAGAGAGTGACTGTATTAAATTATCTTGGTGCATGCTTTGGGCATGACCAGACCTTCAAATACAGTGCATCCACTAGGTATATCTTTTTCAATGTTGTGGGAGCAGAAGTATGTCTTTCAGGTATCTTAGGATGTGGCCTGATTGAGTACGTGAGCAAAGGTGGGTGGGTTATGTTCAGTCATTTTCTCTTTCATGGGAGTGGTCAAAAAACCGTAGCTGCTACCAGTGATAAGGAGCCCCTTTTTGGGAAGCTTCAAATATGGAATTAGGAGAGAAGATAAGTATCTTTTATTGGATAATATTTTAGAGTTATATAGATTTGGCTATGGCAGAGATTTAGTTGGATCAAACATAGGGGTTGGTCATGTGCGGGATGGGTTTGAGCCACTGGATACTTGGATTGTCATGTGATATTGCTTGGTTACCATTCTTGGTATGTCAAATGGTATATTAGAAAGGCACCAAATTGGGCAATGGCTGGATGTTAAGTAGGTTGACGGTAGCCAGAATATGTGTACATTCAGATCCTTGACAACATCTCTTAGGACTAATAGGGAAAATATAAAAACAAACACAAGCTAGGGTTGGGACTGTCACAGAAATTTTTCAATCACAGAGTCTTAAACTAATTTTACAAAAGTTCTAGATAATAAAACAAGTATTATGAATTTCTTGCAACTTTTGGAGAAAATTTGTGCCTCACTTCACTGTGCAGGCCACAAATTTAAAGCAGGTTGGTTTCAGAATGAAAACAATGATTTCATTTTATGCCAATCACATGTTGCAACCAGACCAATAATAGTTCAGTATTTATATTGGAGAAGCCAATAGTCCAAGCAGAAAGGTGAATAATAGGAAAAAGATCTGTTATTTTAAAAAAATATAGTTAATTTACTATAATTGTGAGCTAAACTTCCAGGGGGTGGCATAGTGGTTGTTCTATTTAATTTTTTGACTGGGAATAAATTGAGGGAGGGATCATAATGTCAAATTGGCAGTGCTTCTAATTAGGAGATAGTACTTGTAATTGAATATTGCATTCAGATTGGTCCATACAGGTAGTCAAATCATATGGCAACTTTTTGAGCGCCCCCTGTGTATTGTGAGATACATTAGCAGAGAAGGAATAAGCTTGATTGCAAAAAAAACATAATAAAAATGTCATTGAAAAATACACCAAAGGAGTGCTTCTGAATAAAGTGAATGTATGGAATTTTATTTGTAATCTTTATTATATTATATTAATCTTTTATCTTTACATTTCATAATGGAGAGGTTTTTGTTGAAGTTTTGGTATACACAACAAGTGGTGTTCCAGCGTAATAGCATGTGATGCCCCCAGTTATTCAAAAGAAACCTTCATAAATAATTAAAATTGTAGAAATGAATATATCTGTTTTTCTTCAAATGAACAATAAAAAGATAATATCAAGCACCAGCAGGGTTCTCAAATTACAAGAGAAAATCATGAGAACTGGCAAGGGATATTTATTTTGATTCAAATGAATGAAATAAAAGCAATTATATGAAACATAAATGGATATGTATTTGAATATATTGCCATGTTTTACTTATAACACAAATGAGTATAAGACAAATTAAAAAAAATTATTTCAAATTGTAACAGAACATATGAAAGCAGCTACAAAAAATGAATATATTAGATCAATGTAAACTCAAAAGGGGATACAATAATAGTGAATAAAATAAATCCTCTACTAATATCATAATGGAATCCTGGACATCAGACAAGGGAAAATATACATTAAAAAAGATTTTTAAATATTCAAACACAGGATAAATCAATTTACCTGGTCACAACTTCTAATAAGTTTTACTTGTTTTTGGTCTATACAAAAACCAGTGGGTTCACTCTGCTGTTACATAGGGATTCTTCTACATAGCAGCATGAAAGAAAACTTTAAGATAAAATATATCAACACCTAATTCATATTTGTAGCCTTGATTGGAGAAGACAAAGAACTCACAAGGATATAAAGCTGTTTAACATGTATTAGTTGATTGTTTTGTGTTGGTGTTGCTAGTTGTGAGGGAGGGGGCTAAACTAACTAAGTTTGGCTCCCATCCTGGGAAAAGATCTACCAGGACAACACCCAGTGCAGTAATGGTATGGCTGCTCAAAGAGGCATCCAAAGAGAGGACACATAAGATAATTGAGGAAAGTAGGAATCTAGGCCCATCAAAATCATCCCACCAAGCAGCCAGGGGGCCCGCTTGGGAGAGTGCTCTTGAACCTTCAGTCCTTCTCCTTGGACCTGAAAACCAGGGTCCACAGAGAGGGGAGGCATTAGGGAGTCCAAGCATGGGGGCACAGAGAGAACTGGTTTGAGGGCAAGATACTCAAGATCTTTGCAGGTGAGACTTCTTACTACGTTTTCATTGTTAGCAAGAATGTCCTGAGAGTAACCAGGGATGTCCTTGAACATGTGCATAAATTGGGTAATGTTACTCCCCACATGGTGGAATGAATAGGAAATATTACTACAAAGCTCTGGAGAAGTAGTCCATATCATCACTAAGGCAGGTGCCAGGGTAAAGACCCTAAACTTTATCAAAGAGACCAGCATTTGAAAACAGAAAAGAAAAAAATCAAGAATAAATTCACAGCTTTTCTAAAACAGAAATTGGGTGGGTAAAGAAGTCTTTGCAATAAGAGATCCCTCAGAAAAATTCAGTTAAAGTAGATGGCAGTCATAGGCTATTCCCTTAAACAAAGACGCAGGAGGTGCTACTTGTGTGTGTATAGGATAAAAATAATGGTCAAGGCGGGCAAGAGATAAATTAAAACTTAAAGCAAGTAATTATAGAGATTATAATATTAAATTCAAAGTTCAAACTGGATTTTTAAAATCAATAGAGGTAAGAGTAGATGATGACACTAATTTTAACTCTAGGAGCTCTAAAAGCAATACCAAAAATCAGGGAAGGGCTAGGAAGGTAAGGAATAATGAAACTATTACTCACAAAGCCAGGGATCAAAGGGGTCCAATAAAAAAGCCCCAAAGTCAAAACTCAAGATAGGAAAAGTTCTAAACTTTAATTTGAAAGAATGAGCAAGCAGGGGTCTTTCAGTCTCCTGTCTTGCTATAAGGAATGATCTTTCAAACTTAAAAGTCACCTAACCCAAAAGTCATATTTGATTGGTTCCAAAGGTAAATTTTCAAGGAGAATCCAATGGGTTGGGAGGCTTTCCAATGTTGTGATCTGAGGTGTGGCACAGATTCACAACAGAAATTCTAACCTTAGGAGTGGATTTGTACTAAGTCTCAGTTAGAATGACAGGGAAGGCTATGTGATTACATTATGGCCCTGATTGAATAATATCTGCTAGACGTGGCTAGAGAGGCGCCAAAGTACGTGAGACACAAAGACAAAAACGTGAATAGAGCTTATTTTATTAGAAAATGGGAAATGTAATATATAGTGGTAGAAAATACCAAAAAACACTGCCAGGACGGTAGGATCACTTGCCACAAGTATGAGTGGGGCAAGTGAGTTGTGTAGGATCAGGAAACTTAATAATTGTATTTCCCAATTTGGAGCCAGCCTCATTTCAAAGGGCAAAAGAAAAAAGAGATTTGTCCTCAAAATAACCCAACAAAGGCAAAATTGAAACATGGTGAGTGTCAGCATTCACAATATTACCCCCCTCTAGATTGGCTTTAGGGGGGTGATACTTGCGGAGGAACTTGGCATCCACACAAGCAAAAGGTTGAACACTAGAGAGGAGTTTTACAGTATACTCTGATCCTTGCTTGAAGGTCACTTCCAAGGGCCCAATCCACAAAGAGTCTAGCTTATGAGCTTGTCCTCCCACTCTTTGTTGATAGTAGAGAAAATGATCCCCAATGTTGGACTCAGGCAGGGAGGATCTCCTGGCATTGTCAGGGGAGAGCTCTAGTAGCTTGATATTATAAGCAGACATGTAGGCAGAAGCTTGGATATCAATGATTTGGATAAATAGATCCTTGATATGCTCATCAGGGTTCATGGCCTTATCAGAGGAGAGTAGGGGGCTCCCAAGAGCAACAGGGTAGTAGCTTCACAACCATACAGCATAGCAAAAGGGGAATATCAGGTGACACAATGTTTGCTAGGGCAATAGGCAAAGAGAGCAGCGGGTAAGTGCAGATCCCAGTTGGCAGCGTCAGAGTAAGTGAGTTTCCTCATGATAGAAACCAGAGTTGAGTTTGCACGCTCAATTACCCCATTGGTGGAAGGATTATAAGGGCAGAGAAAGACTGATGAGACCCCAAAGATTTAACCACAAAGGTCACTAATTTGGCATTGAAGTTAGTCCCATTATCAGACAACACCACTTGAGGGCAACCATGTCTGAAGAATAAATCTTGCAGCATAAAGGCAACAGTTGTCTTTGCAATAATGTCCTTAGTAGGGCAAGCTTCTACCCACTTGCTAAAATGATCAACAGCAATTAGGATAAAGCAGCAGCCAGAACAAAAGCAAGGGAGAGGCCCTACAGTATTAATACTGATAGTGTGAAATGTGTATTGAGGGGGGACTAGCTTGAACTCATGAGCGGTGGCTTTAAATTGTGGGAGTTGGCAATTATTTCAACTAGCAATAAAATCTGGGATCAACAGGCAAAGATTTCCCCAGAAGAGATTCTTCTAGAGCCAGGCATGAGTCTTGGAAATGCCTCTATGTCCTGTCTCTTTATGAGCTTGAAGCACCAACAAAAGGCAAATACTAGGTCTTACATAGAGCAATTAATAGCCTTGTACTTTATTAAAAAGCTGATTGTCACAAATGAGGGTGTCTTCAGATACTTTGAAAGGGGACTCAAAATTCCTCTGTCTCATGGTCCCATGACAAAAGATATCCAATTAGTTCTGATGAGGGTCTAGATGTACAGGCATTCTGGCTACCGTCAACCTTCTTAACACCAAGCCATTGCCCAATTTGGTGCCTTTCTAATATACCATTTGACATACCAAGAATGGTAACCAAGCAATATCACATGACAATCCAAGTATCCAGTGGCTCAAACCCATCCCGCACATGACCAACCCCTATGTTTGATCCAACTAAATCTCTGCCATAGCCAAATCTATATAACTCTAAAATATTATCCAATAAAAGATACTTATCTTCTCTCCTAATTCCATATTTGAAGCTTCCCAAAAAGGGGCTCCTTATCACTGGTAGCAGCTACGGTTTTTTGACCACTCCCATGAAAGAGAAAATGACTGAACATAACCCACCCACCTTTGCTCACGTACTCAATCAGGCCACATCCTAAGATACCTGAAAGACATACTTCTGCTCCCACAACATTGAAAAAGATATACCTAGTGGATGCACTGTATTTGAAGGTCTGGTCATGCCCAAAGCATGCACCAAGATAATTTAATACAGTCACTCTCTTCAACCACAAACAAACACACAACTGCCTACACAGGCAAAGTTACCAACACCAAGTACATTGGTATCAACAAGTTCTTTGGTAAAAACAAAGAAAACGTCATCAACTGACCAGATCCCACAGCCGCTAAACTCTGCGCCAGCCGCATTATCCACAAAAATGGGTTCAGGAAGCCAGCAAACACCTATACAAGGCTGCAGCTAACTGTTTTGCCACTTGGGTTGGCTCACAAACTGAAGATCATATTGTAACTGGGAAGAGCCAAAACAGACATCACCCACTACTTCTGTGTCACTGAATCCCTCCAAGACATTTCAATACAGCTCTGCAATCTTCCTCAGAAGACACTGTCACAGCTTACGCCAATGAAAACAAGGAAATACACTGCAAAATACAAAATCCAGCACAAGCTGACAACATACACACCAGTGCCTCATTAATCAACAGAATGAAGCCCTCTGTTGCTGCCCTTTTCTGTCCAGAGGCCAACACCTCCATGCCCACGCTCATTGCAGAAACCAAGCATGCAGAAAAATGTGCAAACATGGAATATGCCACACACAATGGCAATTACTCCTCAAATGGCAATGGCAAGACAACTCTAATGGCAACAAACGCCAAAACACCAACCATAGCAATGGCAACACCAATTGTAACAATGGCAATCATAGCCAAAGCACAAATTGCTCCTGTCCTAAGAAAGAGGACACCACCAAAGTTAATAATGCTGAAACAGCAACTTTCTATGAATCCAACCCCATGTTTTCTGACCTTGAAGGTCTCAAAACAGAGGAAAAGGGAAAAGAAGAGGGGGAACAGGCTTAAGTGTCCACATTTTCCCCCAACACAACACAAAAATGTACCAAGGCACAAACTCTGCTGCTTGCATCCCACTTGTCCCGCAATCCTTCATTTTTATGAACATAAAAATTAAAGATCACTCACAGCTTCTTGTATACCCATGCACTTAAAAATTATATAAACTTAAAATTTTATTCAACTCTGATGCACAACACACTATGGTCTCAAGCTTATTGTAACCAAGTACAAAATACCAGTTTTCAAATCCAACTTCAAATACACCAGAATGGCAGATAAATCAAAGTTCTACTCAAAGGCAAAACAACTCCCTTCAGAATTGACCTCCAAGACATACAAACGTCCGTCAAAGGACTTGTCATGAACAACATAAACTCAACATTGTAGCAGGCATGGACTGGTTCACCCAAGTGAACCCCAGCGTATGTTGGAAAACAAAAATGATGACCATCAAAGGCAACAGAGTCAATTTTAACATCCTCAAAGAACCCAACAACCTCATTCTAAGAGACACAGTATTTGTCCAGGTCATAAGCCAAGATGACTCATAACATCTAACTAAAGATAGTACTCTACACATAATAAGGTACACTGAATTCAATAACATACAAACAACCAAGATCCAATGCCCAGAACTGGCAGCACTCCTAAATTAATACACCCATATATTCAAAGAAGAACTCACCAAGTTACCCCCAAACAGGAGGTCAAACATGACATTGACCTATTTAAAGCCATGCCTAAAACTTCACCCCTCTACAGAATCTCTTCTATGGAGACCCAAACCCTCAAAACACACATTGAGGACAATCTAGCAAAATGACTCATTTGCCCATCTGAATCCCCATGGGGGGCAGCAGTGTTCTTTGTAAAGAAAAAGGAAGGCCCTCTGTGTCTAGTAACTGACTACAGAGTACTAAATGCAAGCACAGTAAAGAATAAATACCCTCTTCCACTTATAGAGGCTCTGCTTTCAAGATTCTCAGGAGCCAAATTTTTCTCCAAAATTGACCTCACCTCAGATTACAACCAAGTTGAATTAAAGGAAAATGACATACCAAAACCATATTTTGTATGCAATTTTGATCTTTTGAGTGTAGGGTAATGAACTTTGGGATGACCAACGCTCCCGCAAAGTTTTTCACCATGATAAACCAAGTGCTAAATGGCCTCTCAATCACATTATGCTACCCAGATAATATCATCATATTATCAAAAACAAAAGGGAAACACCTCAGTTATGTCTGCAAGACACTTGATCAACTTGCAAAGCACAAACTTTATGAAAAACCAAGTAAGTGCCTTTTTTTGGAAAAGGAACTCCTGTTCTTGGGCCACATTGTCTCTGACAATGGCATCAAAGCAGATCCAGACAAAATAAAAGCCATAAATAACATGCAACACCCCACCTCTGTGAAACAAATTAAATGCTTTCTCAGAATGGTAGCTTACCTAAGAAAATACATCAAAGACTGCAGAAAGCTTGCTGCACCAATCAATGACCTAGCCAAGGGTAATGCCAAAAAGAAATTCATCTGGACACCAGAATACAACAAGAATTTTCAACTATTGAAACAAGCTCTGATAAAAGCACAATCTTGCAATACCCTAATAACAACAGGTGCTACAAGCTTGAGTCAGATACCAGTGACACCGCCATTGGTGCAGTCCTATGCATTTGCCAGCCAGGGCAGCAAGACTTACTGCCAGTATGTTACAAAAGTAGAAAACTAACCAACACTGAGCAGAGGTACCCAATACACAATAAGGAATTGATAGCAATATATCACACATGCAAGAAATGGAGATGTTATCTAGAAGGACATTTAAACGTCTGAGTACTAACTGACCATAAATCTTTAATCTATTTTAAAACTCAGAACACACTGCATGGTGACAAGCTAAATAGATGTCCCTGCTGTAACAGCTTAATTTAGACATCCAATACAAAAAGGGGGCAGAGCTGGTCACGGCTGATGATCTCTCTAGATATGTAAGCCTAGAGAGGATCACCCTGACCACATGGATCCTGACTGGCCAAACCTATATAACACTGATTATAAAACCAAAGGGAAAGGATCTCAACAAATCAACTGACCCACAATACATTAGTAAGGAACATAAAGCATTTCCATGTATCAAATATAACAGTATACTGAATCATTAGCAACAAATATGTCCTGTACATCACACTTGCACAAAGAGTTGACACCATATTAAGACATCACCGCCTACTAGGACATACAAAGGCTAACAACTTAGATATCACATTAAAAGAGATAGTATGGTAACCTAATCTTAAACAAGACATAGTTGAAATCCTAAAAAAGTGCACAGTGTGCAAGAAATACACCAGTACCAAGGCTCCACAACCAACATTTAATCAAGTACCAGACCCAAACCATTCAAGTTTTTGAGGCTGGACGTGGTGGGCCCCTTTTCAGAAGCAAAAACTAAACAACACTTTCTAAGTGTAGCCATTGGCTTTGCCACATGCTGGCCCATCTTCTTGGCAACAAAGGACCACAAAGCAGAAACCATAAACCAATTCATTAACAAAGCAATCATAGCTGACTAAGGCACTCCAACTACATCATAACTGATGGAGCAACCAAGTTATCAGGTCACATAGTAAACAACAACTTAAAATCCAAAATCATTAAACATTCCACAACCTCGCCCTAAGGCCACAAGCTAACAGGAGAGTTGAACGCCTAAACAGCAGTCTTATCAGAATCCCTAAAGAAAATAATGGATGGCAAAGTCAAAGACACATGGCCACTATATGTGAAACATGCATTACTAGTATCCTGGGTCTGCACCAATCAAGGGACAGGCTACTCACTGTTTAAACTAACATATAGATACAAACAAGAGATAGTTACCTGTAACAACCAACCAAGCAAAAAAAACCAGAAAACCTCTCACAGTAGAACAAGTACCAAATCTACATTACATACACCTCAAAGCTAAAATAGCAGGAACAAAAAGGCTAAAAGCATAAAAGCTAACCTCTACAGAGGAACCACTCCCCATCATCTCCCCAGTCTGAGTTTTGGCTGGGAATAGGAAAAAGCTAGACTCAGTACACAGATGACCAGGAAGAATCATCAAGTCATACATATAGAAACACCTACCTGGTTAAGTTCCAGGGCGCCAAAGAGCCCATTACCAAGAAGTACCACAGATCCCACCTTCTCCTTAGCAAAGGAGAACACTTGACCCAACTGGTACCAACTAGCAAACAACTCCAGGAACATCAAGCGGCAGCCATCAAGACAAAGCCCCCTCCTGATGTACCAGAGTAACCCCTTAAGGGGGGTGTTGAGGATCTGGATGTACACGTATTCTGGCTACTGCCAACCAACCTAACATCCAGTTATTGCCTGATTTGGTGCCTTTCCAATATACAGTTTGACATACCAGAAATGGAAACCAAGCAATATCACATGACTTTCTAAGTATCAAGTGACTTGAACCCATCCCGCACATTACCAACCCCTAGGTTTGATCCAACTAAATCTCTGCCACAGCTAAAGCTATATACATCTAAAGTATTATCCAATCAAATATACTCCTCTTCTTTCTATATTCCATATTTGAAGCTTCCTCAAAAGGCGTTCCTCATTAATATATAGCTGATCTTTCTTTTGAACTTTGAGTTTTTAAATGAAACTGAATGAAAATTTATCAAATTGAATATTTCCAGGGGTTAATCATGTCAAACAACATTGTCAGCCACCAGCAAGGTTCTGCACAAGAGGTTCTAGGACCCCCAGATCAACTTCCCCATGGCCCGTAGCCAAATGCAGAAGTCAATTCAACTGACTAAATCCAGCAACAAGATCCAGTGACAATCCTAGCTTGTTAGACAGCTCAATTTGGTGCTTCACTCATTACAAAGATCATGTCACCCCCTGCCCAATCCAATCAATTGATTGTCCCAATCTTGTTTCTCTTCTAATGATCAACCCCAACTATATAATTCACATAGCTCAATATAGTTAATTATCTCTTTTCTGATCATTTTCCCCGTGTGACTCTGCTAATAATGCACAGTTACAACAATCGTAAAGTTTTGATGTTGATTGGAATCAAAAAGGGTCGATAAAGGTCATGTTTGTATATTTTTTGATTTGATAATTTGACATGTTTTAGGAATATGTTAAGGTCATTATCTAAAATTTGGTGCATCAAGGGGACATGATAATCTTGAAAACTACTTAGACTCTTTTACATCTTTCAAAACCTATTTACTTTAAGATTAAGTAGTTTGGGCGTTTGTAATTTACATGCTTAATAAAAAGTTGTGAAGAATGGTTAATATGCACGATTTTTGATGAACTCGCTTCGGAATAAAGAATAAATAATGGGTGTGGAGTAAATCGAAATTAAAGCAAGGCTCAAATGCACCCACTGATTTTCCCCATTTGATCATTTTAACCAATTCGAAGCACGGGTTCAATTGTCACAGAGACTATGCGGCAAGTTGAAGCAAGTAGATTGAATTCTGATTTAAACGTGGTAAGGCAATTCCCAATAAATATTGCATCCACCAGTATGGAAGCCGCCAAAAGTCCTGTTCAAAGTTAACAAGCCCTGTTCCCAATTTTGTAAGGGAACACAGATTTTATTAAGGTTCAGAGGTGGCGTCTAAAAAGCCCTGTTCCCAAGTAATCACTCAGATGTTTGCTACACCCTAAACGTGAACCAACTTTCAAATCACGTTTATCCAACGTTGATTGGATTTGGTATGTCGGATTTCTGCCCCCTAAAAGATATATATGGAAGGTAGGGTTTTCGATCGATTTTGACTACTAAAAATTCTAAGTTTAGCTCCAAATACTAATACCCCAGCCGATATAGCATGTGCATCAGATTGATTAACATCATGTCATCTCATTTTAGGCATGCTAAGCGACAGTTCTGCTAAGCTAATTATAATACCTGCAATTACGAAGTGGGTGCTAGAGGATCACTTTAAACTAAATATTTAAAACAGCTATTTCCCTCTTAAAACGTCAATACAAGTGATAAATGGAGTAACAGTAGTTGCGCATTTGATGATTTGCAAAAGGCAATTTGAGTAGTCTCCCATTCCGTTTGGTAACAAACAAAGAATAAAGCGAAGATTGACATGAGTGATGGCCAGCTCCTCGACACCATGAAAGCAGAAGCATATTTAAAGCGGTAAGAAAAAGGAAAATATGGATGGAGCTTAACCGTAAGGGCGTAACTTTATTTGTAGACACGCTGCGAACCAACACCAGCTGCGACCACTGCAGAGCTGCTCATATACGATGCGAAAAGGGACTACCGTCGTGTGAGCGATGCCTTAACACAAGGCTCAGATGTACATACAGCCGGAATAGGTTTGACACCAGACTCGCTCTTGGCTTTGTCAAAGAAGGCTGGACGATGCAAAAAATGATTTTCGATGCTTCAACTTGGGCCCAGGTGATTGCAAATTACTCCCCAAATCCTATGTCGCGTTCACGTCTATGGCTTTTCCTGTTGCCCCTGGAACTCATTCTACCGCTACCAACAAGGGCCAAAGAGATGTTGGATTTTTGCCCAAACATGATTAGGACTCTGGTACATCCTTCTGAAACAAGAAAATATCTCCACCTTAACTATCCTGAAATTGAAATTCAAGCGATACTAGATATGGCAATCAAGGTTTTCTTTCACCTTTTCAATCCGTTCTATCCAATCTTCTCCCAGAAAGCCTTCCACTCTAGACCGCGCTCATGTACGCTGAAGAAAATTGTCACTCAGATTGGATTAGAGCGCATGCCCCAATCTGAACTTGTGAAGTCAGCCATGGATGTCAACCACTTGACTCACAAGGACATATACTACCTTCCTAATACACTTGACACTCTCCAGTGTCTTCTCTTGGCCCAACTAGGCATCAGACAACCTTGGATAATTGAAAACAGGATTGGAATATCATGCCTCATTGATAGATTATCAACACTTCTCGGACTACACATATCTAAAACCTTATCACCGCCGCTTTGGATCGAGAGAAAACTTGCTCTTCATTTAGCTATCCTGCAGCATTTCTTTTTCAGTGGAGGAACATCCTCTTCCTGCTCAAAGTTCACATGGCTTGAAACCAACACCGCCCACCTATATCCAACAACACTCACACGATTGAAGCTAAATGATGTATCCTGCTTTGGTGACCAAGTTCACTTTTTCACAGGCCAAACTATTTGTCGTTCCAAGGCTATCTTATTACAAGCCAATACGGACTTCATGCTTGCACTACAAAAGAAATCCCGGGTGGCTTGCTTTCTAAAGCTCTTCGAAACGCACTTGAATTCACTAAATGATAATTTTATTCGGGGGTGGAACTCTTTAATGCAGCTTACAAAGACGTCGTTACATCCGGCACTCCATCGAAGATCTCGCCTCGCACTTGCGCTGCACTGCAACGCCGACCACATTGAGCTGCTGAAAACAGCCTCATACATCCCAAGCAACTCACTTTGTCGCATATCCTCCACATCTCTGACATGTACAATCGACAGATTCTCTCTAAAGGGCCTAGATTTAGCTATCCGTACGATCCAGCTTCTTTCAACCATTTCTCTTGCTCCGTTTGGCATTGACGTGATCCACATCCTCATCTTAGCAATCTCATATGCCATTGCTCACTTCATTGAATCGAAAAGGGTGACTAATAAAAACGGATTGCTTGTAAGATCTCTTTCCCAGGCTGTAGCCATACTCAACAGAGCAGCATACGTCCCTTTCTTTCAAGAGACTGCACTGGCTTATAAAAAGTTAATTGCATTTCTGCTACACACCCATGACATATCCCTCATCCATTAACTTTAATAAAACAACAACCTAATAAACTTTTATTAATGCAATGTTTACTCTCTAAATAAGTTTTACTTACAATAGATAAAAATTTACACAAAAATCTTGAAGAATATATACCTTCAAACTAAGTTATAACATTTATTTATTATTTCATGTCAAAAATGGTGCTTAAAAAGATTGAAACTCTACTATTATAGGACTACTGCTAATATAATATCACAACATCTTCAATTACTCCCTCTCAGGAAATTAATTCCCCAAGTGACTCTCCAAATGATTTCCTGGCTAATCATTAAGTTGATGGCACTCTTATCATTCACCCATCTATTAGGCAAATGTGGTAAAATTGACTCCCTGGTGCTCAACACTATAGTTAAGTGAGAATTCAGCCTTTTCCCTGATTGACAACTGGAAATTGATACTTTTTAATTAATGAATATCAATGTACTGAAAAATTTTAATATAAAAATAAAGCTATACAACTATGGTATACTAAAGTGACTTCAGAGAGTTCAAAAATGCAATATAATTGTACCTTAATTAATAAGAATAAGGAGAAATAAGCAATTATTTCTCATTTTATAAAGTAATTTACACTCTTCATTATAGAAACATTTTTTATTCCCGTATAAATTAAAATTTGAATATGACAAAAATAAACATAAACACAATAATATAAGTAATGCAAAATATAAAGGCTATTAATATTCATTTGATATAGTTCATATAAGCACAACTGTGAATATCATATGTTTTATTTAGAAATTAACAAAAATTAAGATATTTCACTTACTTTTAACTATAAATATTCATCTCAAACTTACCATGCATACATAGAACAATCACTGCTATCTAATTAAATAAAAAAACTTAAAAATTAAAACTAAAAACTAAATGATCAAAGCAAATAAGTAAAAATTAAAGTTAAAAAGTTAAAAGTTAAAGGTAAAAATCATTTAACTGAGCAAGCAAGAAAGTTTATTCCTCATCATTCTTTCCCAGTTTTGTTTTGGCCCCTTCCAGGAGGGCAGTGGCAATAAGCTCAAGCTGCTGTTTAAGCTCAGAGGCCTTGTTTTTGTGCTTAGCTTCATCCTGGATGGCCTTGGTGAAGAGGGTACAGTGGGTGGTTGGCTTGGTGGGGGAGACGCAGTTGGAGAGATCTCTGAGCTGGAGATTTTTTTCTCTTGCTCATGCTGCAGGAGAGAGAAGAACTTATTAAACTTTGGATGAAGCCCAAAGTTGGCTTTAAGATGCTTGTGATAATCCTCTAATGCTGAAGTGGTCTTCAGCTCCCTGTTAACAGCTGCCCAGTACACGTTCCAGCTAGCCTTGCCTCGCCTCTGCGTGACGACCTTCCCAATCCACTGGGGCTCAAAGTAATCAAGGAAATGCTTGAACTCTGGGTGCTTCACTATGTAGGGATCCTTTGAGAGCACCTCAAACCCCTGCGTAGTGTGCTCTGGTCTTAAAAAAGTCAAGGCACTAAATTGTGCCAGTACAAATTTGCAGAAGTCTAAAAAATCCCTCCAGCTCAACCTACTTAGCTCAGCATGGGCCTGCACATTCTAAGCAACTGCTTGGCGGTAGTGGGAGTGGCACCCCTGCACCTCTACACTAAACAGCTGCTCAAATGCATTGAACTGAGCAGGCTCAAAGTCCTTAATGCACATGATAGGCCCAAGAGCTCTCAGCCTTACCTTTTCCTCCAAGTCCAGGGTGGTCTGGTCTTTTTCAGTGGCAGGAGGCTTGGCGTGGGTGTAGGGGGAGTCTTCTTGGATTTTTCATTATTGGCTGGAGGAAGGAGGGCAATTGCTTGGCAGAGGATTGTACCCCACGTGTGTAAATGGCCTCAGTGGACTTAGGAAGAAGAAAGAATGCGAGTGGAATCACCCGGATGTCAATCTGGGCATGGACCATCCAGAGCTGCTTGAACATCCGGGGGCAAGTGGTGAAGGTACCATCAACTAGCCAGGTTGAAACCCTTTTCAACTCCATCAGGTTCTGCTAAGTTGAATAGCATATTATGCAGTCCTTGGCAGCAGGCCCGTTGTCATGGAGGAGGAAGCGCTCCCCACTTGGAAGCTGCTTGAGCTTGTGGGTGAGTGTAAGCTCTGAGAGGACGTCCAAAGCCTTAGGGGGAGGGGGATTGGCGGCAATACGCTTATTACTGATGAACTTAACCAACTGCTCTTGAGTTGGCACCAACTTGAGATTGTTGGGTTTGAGATGCTGCAAAGCCTTTATGGCCAGATCAGAAGCCCAGAGGTGAGAGGATGTTGGTATTACTTGAACAAGTTATCATTTTAACATATGGGTGATTAGATGATTGGGGGCTCACAAGTGTGCTCCCCCTTCTCTGCTATTACTTGCTCCCAGCCCTTGGTGTTTAGCTGAGCACTGCAGGTCTTATCCTCATAGACAAAGTGCTTGCTCTTGGTTATCCACTTTTGATTGTTGCAATTGAAGATGTAGTTGTCAGCAATGTAACCAGGGCGACCCTTTATGGACATGATTGAGAAGTAACAGGGGAAGCACTTAGGGACTTTAAACTTTCTGTCCAAATTACAGATATTGTGGATGGCCAGTGGATCCTAAGCCACATGACCAGAAGCTTTGAACTTCTTGGAGTACTCCTTTGGCTCATCTTGGGGATCAGATGAGGGAGGGGGAAGAGCCATTAGGAGAGGGAGGGGAAGGGTTCTTTGAGGCCTGCTTGGATGCCTCCTTTTTCTTACCAGAAGAAGAGGTGGGCTAATTGGCAGCCTTTACTTTCTTGGTATGCCGCTCCTTGGTGGGCTCGGAGTTGGCCTCTGAGTGATAAAAGGAGTGGTTGGTAAGATCACCATCAGATTTATTGGGGGAGAAATTTTTGGGGGAAGGTGAAGGGGATGTGGAAGATGATGGTGGAGGGGGGAGTAGGAGGAGATCGGATAGGAGACTTTGCCTTTGCAGGCTTCTTGGCACACTTGGGAGTGGAGGCAGTTTCTTTGGAGCCCTTGGAGGCTTGGCACTTGGGCTGTTGGCTGTTCTTGTTTGATTTTGTCTAAAGAAAAGTTTAGCATTGTAAATAATAGAAGTATGAAAGATATGAAACACAGAGATAAATCAAAGTAAAAGTTAAATGAAAAGTATGTAAATAAAGTTTTATTTATCAAGAAAAAACATAAAAAAGTAAATAGAAGCAAAATAGAAACTCAAAGTATAGATATAAAGGTTGAAACATAGAAAATAAGTGAATTTATGATGAAGCATCAAAGATGTTAGGTTCAGCATAACATCTTAGTGTTAAATCTATGTAAAAGTTTGATTGAAAATCAAAAAATATATGAAAAT
Source organism: Entomophthora muscae (assembly GCA_014839935.2). NCBI lineage: Eukaryota > Fungi > Entomophthoromycota > Entomophthoromycetes > Entomophthorales > Entomophthoraceae > Entomophthora > Entomophthora muscae. Next base: position 146,151 of record QTSX02005157.1, read on the forward strand.
TATATGGAGAGCAGCAGAAAAAGTAGTAGATTATAATTCCAAAAAAAATAAAAAAATATGCAGAATTTTTTTATTGAGAGTTGAAAATTCAAAACATAGTAAAATTTTGAGTTTGGCACTGTCAATCAGCCAGGAAAAGCTGAATTCTCACTGTCAAGTATGCCAGAGTTGAGCAGAAACATCAAATTTACTATGCTTTTTACATATAAAACTTGCTTAAATCTAAAATGGGTTCAAAAGTTAACCCAAAAGCAAGGCAGTTTCATATTCTTGAAAATAAAAAATACACAAGTTAAAAATGCAAATGAGTGGGAAGGTGTTTATTAGTGATTAAATTATGCTGGGAGGAGCTGGCAGTGAATTATTTACCATAGTGTTACTTTAAACACTAATAATTCACTATACTAGTCCCCCAGTTAAAGTGCCAAGTGGATGGGTATTGAGTGGCGCACATAGTGCATGAATTATTACTTTAGCCTTAATTCAGAGCCTTTGGTTAGTTAAATCCAAAACCAGTTGTGTGTAAAGTGGATAGTGACAAACAGATGGGAAGTTTATTTTATGTTTCTTATAAATTGCATATGAAATCTATTAATAAATCAGGTTTAATTTATGTGGCATCACTTGATCTACCAACCCGGGAATGACATAATGTAAAACAAGTGGGGTAGGTTATTAATGTTTATACCACTAAATCCAGTATAATAGTGCTTGGGAGATAAATTAACAACTATGGACTCTAAAAATAAAAAATATAATAGTAAATGAAAAACTTTATATAAGTGAATAGGTGTTTTATAAATAAAATTAAGATTTGCTTAAAAAGTGTCAAACTGTGCACTTTTTCTTTTGGAGTGTCAAACAAAGTTTTTTCATTTTAATTAGTAAATTTACTTAATAAATGCCCCTTAAATTGGTTTTTGAGCTAACCAATTTATTAAGCAAGTCAAACTCAAGTGTTTTTAATCTCATATTTTTGTTTTGAACCCCTAAATTACTAGTAAAATTAGCTTAAAATTGTTAAAGCCAAAAGTATCATTAGAATTTCATATGCAGCAGTCAATTCCCTAGTACTCAACAAAGCGTTAAGTACCAGGGAGTCAATTTTATCACAGTTGCCCTTGGTACCACCTCTCTCTAAAAGGGTTTGGAACTCACGCTTAATTACTGCCTCAGTAAATTGAAGACGAGGTGACAATTTCTGCAAAATTTACGCCACTCTGTTTTAGGCTCACAATCTCAGTTAAGACCTCACTGGTTACAAGTTGATGTTTTTGGGGGCCTTTGAGAATAAGTAGACCCAGATTAGGCAGGGCAAGATTTAATTGGCCTGAATTCTTGAGCTATGATTGTGATGAGGAGCGCCTTTTGGGGAAGCTTCAAATATGGAATTAAGAAAGAAGAGAAGTATATTTTATTTGATAATACTTTAGACTTATATAGCTTTGGCTATGGTGAGATTTAGTTGGATCAAACCTAGGAGTTGGTCATATGAAGGATGGGTTTGAGCCACTGGATACTTGGACAGTCATGTGATATTACTTGGTTGTCATTTCTGGTATATCAAACTGTATATTGGAAGGGCACCAAATTGGAAAATGACTGGATGTTAAGTGAGTTGGCAGTAGCCAGAATACTTGTACATCCAGATTCTCAACATCCCCCCTTAAGGGGTTACTCTGGTACATCAGGAAGGGGCTTTGTCTTGAAAAATCCCACCTGATTTTCCTGGAGTTGCTTGATAGTTGGTACCAGTTGGGTCAAGTGTTCTCCTTTGCTAAGGCAAAGGCAGGATCTGTGGTACTTCTTGGTGATGGGCTCTTTGGCGCCCTGGAATTTAACCAGGTAGGTGTTCCTGTCTGGTCTGTACTTGATGATTCTTCCTGGTCCCCTGTGTACTGAGTCTAGCTTTTTCCTATTCCCAGCCAGGACTCAGACTGGGGAGATGATGGGGATTGGTTCCTCTGTAGAGGTTAATTTTTGTGTTTTGAGCCTTTTTATTTCTGCTATTTTAGCTTAGAGGCTTATGTGTTGTAGAGTTGGTACTTTTTCTACTGTGGGGGGGTTTCCCCGGGGGGATCTTTACATATGGTTGATTGTTGCAGGTAACTATCTCTGGTTTTTATCTGTATGTTAATTCAAACAGTTAGTAGCCTGTCCCTTGATTGGTGCAGACCTGGTATACTAGTAATGTATGTTTCACATATAGTGGTCCTGTCTCTTTGGCTTTGTCATCCATTTTTTTCTCTAGGGTTCTGATAAGGCTGCTGTTTTGGCGTTCAACTCTGCCATTGGCCTGTGGTCTATAGGGCAAGGTTGTGGATTGTTTAATGTTTTTGGATTTTAAATTGTTGTTTACTGTGTTACCTGATAACTATGTTGCTCCATCAGTTATGATGAGGTCTGGAGTGCCGTAGTCAGCTATGATTGCTTTGTTAATGAATTGGTTTATTGTTTCTGCTTTGTGGTCCTTTGTTGCCCAGCAGATGGGCCAGCGTGTAGCAAAGTCAATGGCTACAATTAGGAAACATTGGTTTGTCTTGGTTTCTGGGAAGGGGCCCACTACGTCCAGTCCCCAAACCTTGAATGGTTCAGGGTCAGGTACTGGGTAGACCGTTGTCTGGGGAGCCTCTGTGCTGGAGTATTTCTTGCACACTATGTACTATTTCAGAACATAAATTTATTCTGTTTGAGATTGGGCCAACATACTGTCTCTTTTAACGTTAGGTTAAGTTGTTAGCCTTTGTATGTCCTAGTAGGCGGTGATGTCTTACTATAATGTCAACTCTTTGTGCAAGTTGGATGTAGGGAACATGTTTATCTTTAATGATGTGGTAAACTGTTTCATTTAATATGTGGAAATGTTTCATTCCTTACTAATGTATCATTGGTTAGTTGATGTGTGGAGGGGTCTTTCTCTTTTTTCTTATACTCAGTGTTATATAGGTTGGGCTAGTCAGAGTCCAGGTGGTCAGGATGATCCTCTCTTGGCTGGCATAGCCTATAGAGTGTCAGCTGTGATCAACTCTTCCCCCTTTTTGTATTGGATGCCTAAATTGAGCTGCTCCAGCAGGGACATCATTTTGGCTTGTTGCCATGCAAGTGCATTCTGAGTTTTAAAATAGATTAAAGATTTATGGTCAGTTAGTACTCAGACGTTTAAATGTCCATCTAGATAACATCTCCATTTCTTGCATGCGTGATATATTGCTATCAATTCCTTATTGTGTATTGGGTACCTCTGCTCAGTATTGGTTAGTTTTTTTTGTAACATACTGGCAGTAAGTCTTGCTGCCCTGGCTGGCAAATGCATAGGACTGCACCAATGGCGGTGTCACTGGCATCTGACTCAAGCTAGTAGTACCTGTTGTTATTAGGGTATTTCAAGATTGTGCTTCTATAAGAGCTTGTTTTAATAATTAAAAATTCTTGTTGCATTCTGGTGTCCAGATGAATTTCTTTTTGGCATACTCTTTGATTAATTCATTGATTGGTGTGGTTAGTTTTCTACAGTCTTTGATGTATTTCCTTAGGTAAGCTACCATACCAAGAAAGCATCTAACATGTTTAACATAGGTGGAGTGTTGTATGTATTTATGTCTTTTTTGTCTGGATCCGCTTCAATGCCACTATCAGAGACAATGTGGCCCAATAACAGGAGTTCCTTTTCTATAAATTGGCACTTAATAGGCTTGGCATAGAGTTTGTGCTTTGAGAGTAAATCAAGTGTCTTGTAGACATGAGTGAGGTGTTTCTCTTTTGTTTTTGAGAATATAATGATATTGTCAAGGTAACATAATGTATTTCAGAGGCCATTCAGTGCTTAGTCTATCATGGTGACAAATGTTGCAGGGGTGTTAGTCATCCCAAAGTTCATTTATTTGAGTTGCCCAGACATTTCTGACTGGTACAACAAGCCCATAGGAACAAGAAGGAATGATCAAAGTCTCATAAACAATGTAAAAAAAGGAAGAAGGGGACAAGGAACCTGCAAAGCAGGGATAAACCTTGGGTGAGAGGGAAGGTTGTGAAGGGGAAGATTATTTTGAGCTATATATCCCATTTTAGGGTATTATAACTTTCAGGAATTTTGGGATAGTGAATTCCAAAAGGCCCAGATTAAATTGTTATTGATCCCAGATAAACTGGGCCAGACAAAATTTGGGCCTTTGGCCTGCGTTTTTTGTTGCTTGATTCCAAAACAGTGAGTCAAAACTGGACAGAAAGTCCAATAGAAATGTGCTGATCTGGAATAATCCGAGCAAAAATTCCCTTGGGCCAGCTGCCCACGTTTTTTGTTGAACATCCTGATACATGCTTTGTGGGTTAAATCTGTGTGAGGCTATGGGTTTAGGGCCAATGCCTAGGGTTAGCGCCCCAAAAGAATAGGATGGAATCTCAAGGGTCTGGTGTGGTGTGGAGTGGTAGATCAAAAGACTAATAGTGGATCCAAATTAAACCAGGCTAATAGCCCTTGGGCTGTCTGCCAGATTTTTTTTTGTTGGAGGGCTGTGTCTGTTATGGGGTGATCTATTATTTTTGTGGCTGAGTTAGGGTGCGGAATTGCTAGGCTGTGCCCTCAGTGCAACAGGTAGAACACACGAGTATCAATCTGCTGAGAGTGTGGCTTTCAAATTTTTGTGTTAACCGCTGGGCCACGTTTTTTTAAATTGCTGGCCCTCCTTGGATTGTGTGGCGCTTTGTGGGAGATGTATAAAGAGTCTGAAGGCGGAATATGTTGTTCAATGGGAGCAAATAGGGTGCAATTTTGTGGGCCTTGTTAAACCAAAAAATGGGGTGCTTTGGCCCAGGTTTTTTGTTACTAATTTACTTCTATGCTTGAATGCTGCTATGATGAACTCCTTTGATTCAGATGCAGTTTCTTATGGTCCAATTATATCTGGGAAATTCATGGCCATAAATTGGCCTTGCTTAAAGCAGTTATTAGCATATCTGGGTCAATTGGTACTTCTTTGAGGTTGCAGGAAAACCCTATTCATGCCTGGGACCAGGGCTGGAAATCCTGCGGAAGAGTTTGTCCCATTGGTGAGGTCTATCAGCCACTATATATTAGTGACCCCACCAGAGGTAGGGCCACCACTGGCATTGGCTTCTGCATCTTTGGCTTTTTTGGGGTGTCTGGACTGAATGGGATCCCCTGCAGTGTAAGGAAATAGCTTAGTTACTGCAGCAAGTTTGGTTTGGACCTTTCATCTTGGTCTTCCATTATCCTGTGCAGAAGGTGCCTGCTCCTGATTAGGTGTATAATGGGTTTTGGCCTGCTGCAAATTCTCTTGGGCCACCACATTGTGATGACTATCCAATAAAACTAGGGAGAGATTGGCCATTAATTCCTGCACTGCCAGCTCTTTAATTTTCATTGGTTCATCAACCACATTGTCATGAACTGCCTGGGTCTCATGTGCAGGAGTTTGCATGGGTTGAGGTGCCTCTTCTTGGGCGCATTCTGGCTCCTTGATTGGTTGAGGCTGAGACAAATTCAGAGCTTTTGCATGAGCCTTTTTCTGACAGGATGTGATTGGTTTTACAACTGCATACTCAGTCATAGTGCCCCAGATCAAGGCTACAAGAGCATTGGATTAAGACCCAGTTGGTTCACTATTCTGGTACTCCTTGTGGGTGTCTTGTTCTGCAGGATAAAGGACCTCTCTGTGGCCAAGAACTGAGCATAGCGCACAGATGGGCGGAGTTTGCTCAGGGATTACCATAAACTCTCTACTAAGGGTGTCATCCTTCTTGAGAATGATTGCACAACGGGGGATTAATGGCAAGCTGTCATCTGCAGAGGGTTTGATCATGGTCATTGCTTTTGGTGTGGTCAGGTGGCCCATGTAAGGGTTTTTGAGAAGTTCAAACTGCACTAATTCCCCATATTTGGCCAGCCCTTCCTTGAGCTGAGATTTGACCTCCCCTCTGGGTATGTCTAATGGCAAGGCCTCAAAAGACATAAAGAGAGAGGTACTTTATTGAACTGGGTGTGGGTGGTTGGTAGGACTGTCTGGGTTTTCTTACCCTTGGGGTCAGTGACCTCAAGAGTGAAGATTTCCTCAGCTGCCTGATCAGCATCCTCTTTACAGAGGAAGCCAAGATCAAAGAAGACCTTCATTGGGCTTTGGTGAAGTGAAACAGCTTTGAGATATGCTGTGGCAACTGCTTTTGCTGCCTCCTGGAACTGAGTAGAGTTGCCTCCAAAGTTAACTCTGATCACATGGGGCATAGGGGACTTGGGGAGGGCTCTGGTAATATCTTGGAACTAGCGTTCAGAGGTCACAAACTTCATTCATCCCTGAATAGAACAAATTGTCCCTTATTGGTGGTTCTTATAGGGCTTACCAGTTGGCCCATGACGGGGTGTTTCTGGTCCTGGACCACTTTGGCCCAGGACCTGGAGTTGTTGTTTGCCATACCTTTCTTACTTATAATAAAATCCTATAGTAAACTTAGAATCTTATGTGCTTTGATTGCTTTATTAATGCTTAGATTCCAAAAAGTGGAGCTAAGCTTTGAAAGAAAGGTGCCATCTCAAAGTTCATTACCCTACATTCAAAGGATCCAAATTGTTTACTGTTGTAACTGTGCTGTTTTAGCAGAGTTATAAGGGGAAAAATATTTAGAAGCTAGCTAATAATCTTTATTGAGAGATAGTGATTATATAGTCATAGTTAATCAATGGATAGCAGGAACATGATTGTTGATCACACAGTTCAATGGAAGAAGGAGGTGGCTTGATCCTGGTAATAAATCAAGCGCCAAAACAAGGTATTCATCATAAGGGATCATCATTTGTTCATGTTGATGGATTTGGTAATTTGAGTTGACTTCCTAGTCTGGCTTTGAGTGGCCAGGTAATTGGGTTGCAGGTCACAAACCTGCTTGTTTATAACCTTGCTAGCGGGTTAAGCATGCTGTTTTGACACCCCCCCAACTGAAGGTTGGTCTCCTCTGGGGGTAGGTTGTCAGGGATGTTGTCAGGAGCCTGGGTGCTGTACTGGACTAATTGTTGTTCTGTGGTGGGCAGAGTGGTTTCTCATTGTTTTTTTCTTGCTTTGCAGGGTCTCAGGCAATCATGGTGTAGGGTTTTGTCTTGCTTGAATTTCCCAAGTCCTTGCACAAGGTAAGCGTTATTGTCATTTACCCTTAGAATGATTGCTGGCCCTACTTTCTTGGGTTGTAGTTTTCTTTTATCAACATTCATGACTCAAACTTTGTCCCCAAATTTATGTCTATCATGGATGGGGAAATTTTTTTTGCAGATGCTCATTTTCCTTTTCTGTTTGTTTACTGTAGCCTCTATAACGTGAGGGTCTGAGCTTGGGGGGACTTCACTTGGGATTCTCAGTTTGGGTCCTGTCAATGCTTGAATGATATTTGGTTGTGTGCTTTATACCAACTCAAATGGGCTTTTCCAGTAGATCTTTTTACTTTGGTTTGGCACACAATTAGTGCAGTTGTAGCTGCTTATACTAGTCTTCAGGTCTCCTGGAAGTGAGCTTGGCTAAGGCTTGCATGAGGCTGCCATTAAGCCGCTCTACATGTCTGTTGGTCTGTGGGTGGTATGGTGTTGTTACGGTGTGTTTTACCCCATTTTTTGAGAGGTATATGTTGGTGGTTTTGGAGGTCAATTCTTTCCCTTCATTGGCTATCAGGAGTTTTGGCTTTTCAAACTTACTGATTATCTCTTTGCCAATAAATTGTTGTACGTCATTGCCAGTGTGCGCCCTTACTGCTTGGGCTACTAGCCATTGTGTAGCAAAGTCTATGCAGTGATTATGTATTTCTTATCATTGTGTTTCTCTGGCATGGTGCCAACAATGTCAAGGGCCCATACTTTGAAGGATAATTGTGTGCTGATGGAAAGTACTGACTTTGGAGAGGTTTTGCTTTTGGCAAACTTTTTGCATACCTCACATTGGTCTAGGACTTCTTGAACGTTGCAATATAAGGTTAGCCACCAGGCCTTGTGCTTAAGGAACTCATATAGGTTTTGGCTCTTGGTGTGTATGAGGTCTCTGTGATAGTGTAGCATGGTGTCTACTTGCTGGTGTGTGGGGATATAAGGGATGGTAGTACCGTCAGACATTTTTCTGTGCAGGGTCTCATATACGTCACCAAATAGGTGTTTGTTTTTGATAACTGTTTCCTTGGTTATGCCGGTAGTACCAGGGGGGTACCCTTGTCTTTTGTTCATAGTAATAAGTGAGGCCAGTAAGGGTCAAGCCCATTTCTTCCTCTTGTGGCACGGACATATAGGTGTGAAAGGGTGTCTGCCATGGCAAGCTTGCCCCCAGGTTTGTACTGTATGAGCATGTTGAACCTCTCCAAGAGCTCCATCCAGTAGGCTTGGCGGCAAAAAAGATTTGCTTGAGTTTTGAAATATATGAGCAACTTGTGGTTGGTTAATGCTGTTAATTCTTTCTGCCGTTCCAGATAACAGCGCCATTTGACTAGACAGTGCACAATAGACAAGAGTTCCTTGTTGGGGTAGGATATTGACACTTGCCATCTGTCAATTTTTGTTATTCATAAGCTACAGGCAGGAAGTTACCATCATTTTTTTTGATTTGTAGTACTCCCCCAATGGATGTGTCTGAGGCGTCAGTTTCCATTTGGTATTCCCCATCACATATGGGGTATTGCAGGATGGGGGCTGTCGTGAGCTTCTCTTTGAGGCGTCCAAGACAGAGGTCATATTGGGGAATCCACACAAACTTGGATTTGGCGCCTGTCATGGCGGATAAGGGGGTGTCAAAATCCCACAGTTGGGTATGAAGCAACATACATAGGCCACCATCCCCAAGAAGGTGCGGAGTTCTGACTTATCCTTGGGTGGTGGCATCTTGCAGATGGCCTGTATCTTTTGACTGTTGAGTTTGATGCTGTCCTTTGAGACAATTTTTCCCAGGAAGGGTAATTTCTTGCAAAAAAACTGGCACTTGGAAGGCTTGACCAACAGTTTGTGTTGTGCCAAGGTAGCAAAGACTGCCTCAAGGTCTTTGTGGTGTTATTTCACCAAGGGGCTGTAGACAATGATGCCATCCAGGTATACTAGAGTGTGCTTGTCTATGTGTGGCGCAAATACTTTGTTCATGAAGGTTACAAAGATGGATGGGGCGTTTTGTCATGCCAAAGTTGAGCACCACACATTTGTATGAGCCATATTTAGTGTGGAAGGCCTTTTAGGGATGTCTTCCTCCTTGATGCAAATCTGGTTGTAGCCTGCCATCAAATCAATCTTGGAGAAGACTGTGGCTCCTCCTAAGGCATCAAAGAGGTTGTCAATCAGTGGTGGTGGATAAAAATTCTTGATGGCAACCTTGTTCAGTACTTGGTAGTCAGTAACAAGTCTAAGGGTTAGATTCTTCTTTGCCACAAAGATCATAGCAGCGTCAAAAGAAGATTGTGAGGGGCGGATAAGTCCTTTTTCTAATGCTTTCTTGAGGTATGTGCACAATATGTTGTCCTCATCTGGGGTAAGACAGTAAATAGGTTATGCCTTGGGTACAGCTCCCTTAAGTTGGATGGAGTGCTGTATGTGTTTCTCTGGTGGCAAACCTGGTAGAACTTCTTTGAATATTTTTGGATGCCGGGCCACAATTTTTCAATACTGAGGCATGGTGGTGTCTTGGTGGTCTTTAAAGTGTATAATCTCATACCTGAAGGAGTCCCAGTCAATTTCCTTGAAGTTTTTCTTTTTGCTGAGGATTTCTGTAATGTGTACAAAGACGTGGTTGTGTAGGAGCTGTTCCACTGAGTCAGGGTAGATCTGGTGGTTGATCCCTTTGTGCTTAATGTTTAATACTGAGCTCACCCAGTCTACCTGGGGGTTGTTATTTTTCAACCAGTCCAGTCCAAGTAAAATATCAAATTTGAGGAACTTAACAACAGGTCACTGAATGACAAAGTGCAGGCTCTCTATCAAAATAGAGAAGGGGGAAATCTCTTGTGTCACAGCAATGTGATGTTCATCAGATAAAACCACATTTATTCTGCAAATTATTAGTGGTTATAGTGAACTTGTCCACAAAGTTGCTGTTGAGAAGGGTTCAATCTGCATTCAAGTCCAAGAGCGCTGAGCCAGTATAACTGCAAAAGCAGAAAAGATAGAACATCAGTTTATTAGGATGTATGGCAGTAGTGTAAAGCACTGAATCTTCCAAGGGCACCTGGATCATTGGAAACTGATCCACGTCCTTGGGTTGTTACTCAATTGCTTGGTAAGGCAGGAGTTGTGCGGGGAGACTTTGGCTTGCTTAGTGCTCTCCCCAGGATTTTTCCTCATCCTGATTGTCTTGTGTGGCAGTGATACAGAAGTGAGTACAATTTGACTAATCATTGCAACCATTGCTTAGGCCATTTGATCATGAGGGTTTATGGTTTGAGTTATTGTTGTTATTATTTTTCCTGGAAGAGGGCAGTTGGAGAAACCAGCTGGGTGAGAGTACTTGGTCACTCTCTCTTCCCAGACTGTGCTTTGCAAAGGGCATTGGATGTTTGTCCCACTTTCTTTACCTCACAGTAAAGGCTCTACAAGTTAGTCACCTGATCCAGGTTGATGTGTCTCATCATGTGCAGCTTGAGTGCCTCATATTACATGAGATAAGTAGCTGGGGTATCAAAGGCCATGTCTGAGGAAGCAGATATGCAGAGTTCTTTGTATTTTTGAGTGAGCTCCTTTACAATGTCTGCTTGGGTGAGATTATTTACTCGGCATAATCATAAGTGCAGTATCACTCAGCACAAACCTTGCTAAAAAGTCCTGCTTGAAGGTGTCCCAGACTTTCTTGGTGTGGTCTTCATGCCACTTGTTGCACCAGGTGCCAGCATTATGGGTCAGGCAGATAGAGATCTCTGCAATCCAGAAGTGTTGTGAGCATTTCATTTGCACTAGCTTGTGCTGGAAAGATTGAATCCATGCTGTGGCATTGTTTTCATTGGCCCAAGCAAAAGGTTCCAAGGCAGCCCTTTGTAGCCTTTGGGCTACGTAGGCAGGCATGGCGCCTTTGTTGGTTGGTTGCGGCATCAAGGAGGGAGCCTGAAAGAAACCTTGTGCAGACATGGCATTGAAGGTGGGTAGTGGAATCACTGTGTTCTGTTACAGGACAAAGCCATCAGGTATCTCATCACCTGGGGTGTATGGGCTCCAGTCTAGCAGAAGGCCAGACATGATTCTCTTGTAGATTTGTTGAACACGGCAAGTACAGACAACAGGCTGAATTTTGAAAGAGAGAGTAGAATGGGAAACCTACTTCTGCTACCAATGTTGTAACTGTGCTGTTTTAGCAGAGTTACAAGGGGAAAATAATTAGAAGCTAGATAGTAATCTTTATTGTGAGATAGTGATTATATAGTTCATGTGAATCTGGGATAACAGGAATTTGATTGCATTGATCACTTGATTAGATGGTGAAGGGGGTGGCTTGATCCTGATAATGAGTCAAGCGCCAAATTGAGGTATCCATCATAAGGGATAATCTTTTGTTTGTGTTGTTGGATTTGGAAATTTGAGTTGACTTCCTGGTTTGGCTCTGGGTCACTGGAAAGTTAGGTTGCATATCACAAACCTGCTTAATCAGAACCTTGCTGGCGGGTCAAGTCTGCTGTTTTGAAATAAGTGAGTTCCTTTTATAAGAAATTTTATATTAGATAGAAAATTGAGAGGATATATTAAGATGATCAGTAATGATCAATAAAAAATATAACTATTTAACTGTTATGAGAATCTTTTAAATTGTACTAATAGTATGAAGTTTCATTGTGGATCATTTTGATGATGGTTTAGGTTAAAATTTTCCCCAGCTACATAAAGTTGCTATTTTTGTAAATCAAAATCATAAAATTTGTGGACAGGCATATCAATCCAGTTGCTGGATTAAGTAGCTCTGGCTGGTAACAGCGCCCAAGTTGACATTAGCCATAACAATACTTTTAATCTCAACTATAGTAAAATTTAAATATTTTTTAATAAATGTTGTCTTCTGGATGTCAACACTTTTTTTAGCTAATCTTACACATTAAAATTAACATTTTCAATAAAAAATGATCAATGCCTATATGACACAATAAATCAGAACCAAAAACTTAAAAATATACTGAAAAAAATACCTCAACTAATAATAAGTTAAAAACAGCAATTTTTCATTCTAATATAAAAAATACTTACAATAAAAATATTTGTATTGCCAAAAAAGAGTACTAATTGTAAAAAAATAAAGAAGAGCAAAAAAAGTGTTGCAACATCTTCAATTACTCCCTCTTGGGAAAGTAATTCCCTGAGTGACTTCTCAAATAATTCCCTGACTAATCATTAAGTTGGTGGCACTATTATCATTTTCCCATCTATTACAGGGATCAAAAAATTTGAGTCCTAAAAGAAACATCACTTGAATAAGCTCCATGACTGCCATGACATGCATGGAAAAATGTGACTTCTCATGATACTGTCACAAATTTTGATTACTCCCTCTCAGGAAAAAAAACACCCAAGTATATCACCAAATGAGTCACAAAATGGCTCACCAACTAACCAGTAAATTGGTGGCACTACTATCAGTCAACTGTCTATTACAGGGATCAAATAATCCAGATCCTAAATGGAATACAACTTGAATAAACCTTGTGAACCAAGATGAACATTACTCAGATAAGCCACTTGACCCCCATGACCCCCATAATGTACATTAACAGTATGTGGCTTTCTATGATACTATATATTTTCCTATATTCATATCCAATAAAGTATCATTATCTTCTTAATTTCTCCTTTATCTTGTTTATTATACTTCTCAAAATATATACTTAAAAATATGAACAGTAAAAAAAGGTACCTTTAATTTTTTATTTATCATGCTTTATATAAGCACAAAAGAGAATATATCATACTTAACAGATAAAAAACAAAAACAAGATATTTCATATACCACCACCATAAAACTATACCTAATATATACCAGTTATACCTAAAAAAACTAGTACTATCTAAATAATTAAAAATCAAAAATTTAAAAAGAAAAAATATACAAGTAAAGTAAAGCAAATCAAAGTTTATTAGGCTAACTGAAGCCATCAGCAAGGGCATTAGCAACATCTCTAAGTAGTTGTTGATCTCCCTCACCCTATAATTCTCTTTCACTACCCACTTCACTGCCTCCCCATAGTCTTGCTCCTTAGGATTCTTCTTCTTTGAAACTTATTGTTTGACCAGTTCCTGGAACTTGGAGACATTCCAAGCTTGCTCCTCCTGCAGATTCAGGAGGGATTTATTAAACTTGGGGTTAGCACCAAACTTAGCCTTGAGATGCTTGTGCCAAACCTGTGGGCTAGAATTCATCTTAATCTTCTTAGTGATGAAGACACTAAGCTAGTTCCAGGGAGCAGTAGACCCACTTTTTCTCTCCTGGCAGTCACCTTCTTGCCAAATAACTTATTTTCAAAGTAATCAAGGTAGCCCTTAAAGATGGCAGGAAGCTTTTTAAAATAAATATTCTTCCTAATGGGCTCAAATCCAAGGCAGCAAGCTGGGTGATGATAGAGTGTCTCTTTACTTTCCCATAATTGAGGTTTTGTTGAGGAGCTCCTTCTCACTAGTGAGATGTTTGAAGAGAGATTGCCTGAAATGAAAGAGGCAGCCCTGAGCTTTTACATTATATGTGTTCCAAGAGGCTTTAAACTGATCCTACTCAAAGTCCATAATGATAAACTTTGCCCAAGGGTGTGGACATGAGCTAGCTGCTCAGCAGCAAGGGCAGCCCCACCCTCCTCAAAAATGAAGGATTTTCTCTGGTGTCATGGGAAGAAGGGGAGATTACTGATGGGGAGAGAGCTTACATCATCTCTTTAAATTTTGAAGGCTCTGTAGTAGACTTCAATCTTAGCACCAGGCATGAAGAAGACTAAGAGGGATCACCTAGGAATTGAACTACATCTGCATACCCAAAGCTGCTTGAAGATATTAGGGCATATTGCAAATGTGCTATTGCACGGCCAGTTTGTTGCAGTTTTTAGATGGTAAAGATTTGTCTTTATCCCGTAGGCTATGGCTGTATCATCTTTTTCTTGCCCATTGTTATTGATCAGGAATATCTCTCTGACCTCTGTAGTTTTTGAGGGCATAGACAATGGCCAGGTTTTTGACATTTGTGGTGCTCTTGGCCAAGGGTTTGGAGACTTGACACCTATCACTTGTAAGCTTAACCAACTGATTATAGGTTATGTTGTAAATTAGATGGCATGTGTATAATAGTCAAAGCTATCAGTGGAATTAATCCTGATAGTCAAGGCTAAACTGGTTTGCACTCAAATCAGTCAGATCCAACAGATTTGTAATTCTAATTGTATCTTGGAAGTTACAATAGGATGGCCGTACTATTACATCCAGGTTGGATCAGGTTCAGGAATTACCAGCAGCTTCCATAATGGACAGCTACAAGCTGCAGCCAATCTGGGGTGATGTGTACCCACTCTTCTTTGTTGGATTGTCCGGATCATCCTAAGATGGAAAGAACACAGATGCAAGAGCCTGGTGGACACCAGAAGATCATTTAAGGTTCCTGACAATGGTGTATGTGTTAATAACACTTCTGCATTCATTGTGCAGCCAGGATGGTATATAAACTTCCCTTCTTTCCAAATAAAATACATACTTTCACATATTAAATCTTGTCTTTGCTCAACTTAGCTGTTACCTATTATTAAAAGGTAAAGACTACAGAGTCATTGGACCTGCATTAATTTGTGTTTAGGCCTGCTGCTATACTCTACCCACAAGTGACTATAGACGTTAACCCAAAGACGTTCACAAGGCCAATTAACAACAGGTTGTCATCTTTTTCATACTATTGAGACACATGTGCTTAAATAAAATCACAGCCAGATGGTTAGTTAAAAGATATTCTGAGGTGGGGATCATCTTCACAAGATATCACTTTAGTAGGAATAATATGATGATGCTGGTCATGATGCAGTTGTGCTCACCCTTGATTATTTTGACCTTGTTCCAGTGCAACATGTTGATACTCTCTGTTGATGAGTGGTCCTTGAAGTTATAGTGTCAGCTCTTGAAGCCCTGATTGGTGTTATTACAGCTTACTTTAAACCTTCTGGCCGCTATGTATGGCCCTCTCTTCTCTACTCATGATTGGAAACTATTTGGGCAAGGAGGAAGAAGCCTTAATTTTTTTGTCAACATTAAAAATTTTATGGGCCACTAGATGGTCCCAGGGACCAGCAGGAGCATATCAAAAGCTTGGAACAAGTCAGTATACAGCTTTTAATCAGCCTAGATGTGCTGGAATTGGAGAATCTGGATGAAGTGGGGAACAGAGGCCTGTCCAGGTGATCTTTTGAAGAAGGAGACTTATCCTTGGGGGACTTATTGGCAGAGCACCACTTATTAGTTGTCTCTTAATCAGAATCCATGTTGTAGAAGTTATGATTGTTAGTAGACTAATCTAATTCCCCAATCCCTGTGGATCAAGCTGAGCTCTTCTCGGGGGTGGGCAAGGGCAAGGGCACCTTTCTGGAAGGAGTTTTGGCAATAGCCTTCTTAGAGGACAAAGGCTTCTGATTTGGGGCTTTGATAGCCTTTGAAGAGACTTGATGTCTTTTGGCTGCTTAGAAGTATTTTTTACAATAACTAATAAATAAAAAGATATTAAAATAAAGCAATGTATTAAAAAACCAATTTATAAAAAACATTCAAAATAAATTGTATACTTAAAAGGTTTCTAATGGGTATTTAAATATATATGATTGGGTAAACTTGTATGTCTTATTAAAGTTAAAACAAAAAGTTAAAAATTAAAAGAAATAGGCAGAAAGATTAAAGTTGGAGATACAAATTACTTAAATTTCTAAAAATATATAAGGGAGTGGTAAGTATACAAAATTTTAAAACTCATGCTTTCCATTATGTAAAAGAAAAAGTTCTATACATGTGAAGTGATGGGTGTTGGCATCATGAAAGTAATTCTGCAGATAAAATGCTGAATTCAGATATCTAATTAATAAGATTTTGGACATTATTGAAGACAACAAAGCACTTTTGACAATTCAAAATCTTAATGGTTTTTCCTAGGAGGCCTAATTAAAGGTGAGAAAACTAACAAACAAAAACTGTTTCTGGTGTTATTTTTTTCATATAATAAAATAAAAATATAAAAATAAGTAATAAAAAATTGGAGAGTCTTTATTTAGTTATTCAAACCATATTGGGGGTGGGAATATGATATTTTACCATTGCACTTAAGTAAAGTTGTTAAGGGGTTGTATTCATCAATGAAAAAGGTAAAGTGTTGACTTTCTCACAGACAACATTCTCAATGGGTTGTGGCATAGTGATTCAGGCCTGTTTGTTCCTCTAATTTGTTTAACTCCACCCCTGTGATTGATCACAGGCAAATTGTAGACATCCTGGATAGTTAAAATTATTGTTTACTATAAAATCAAAGTAATCTAAAGTTTGAGTTGGGCTTAAATTATTGGAGAACTGTTAGGCACAAATCCATACATAACATTGAAGTCAAATTTAGTGCCACAGATAAGTTTATAGGAGAAGCATTATAAACTTCTGCTATATGTGCTAAAGCTATTTATATATGTCAACCTAAAAAAATATTTTTAAGAGCACTAAAATTTTGATGTGGTAAGTATGTCAGTTTTATTATAAAAATAGTTTATGCTTAAAATTTTTCAACATTGCCACTTTATTGTTGTGTATTTGACTTGGTGAAGAATTAAATTTATATTAGTAAAGCTAAGAAGAAATTGGGTTAAAATAGAATTGTCAAGTATAACATTAGAACCTGGCAAAATAGTTGCAATTATATTGTGCCTTCTGGGTTTGCACTTGCGAGAGCTAAGAAAAACAGAAATTGAGTTTGATTGGCTAGCAAATCCTTGGTAGAATTCACTTATCTGTTTGCAGTGGCCATCCTGACTAGGACTGCGTCAGATTTTGAATGGGTGGCTCCTTTTAAGAAGCACCCATCCAAAACCTGGAAACAATTATGAGAGAATCTTCTCAAAGAAGATTCTCTCGTAAGCGTTTCTTTCTACACCCTCGGAAGGGTAATCAATTTCGGATTTTTTTAAAATAAAATTTATATTATTTTTTACTTATCTACTTTAAAAATTTAAAATTTAAATTTGAAATTCAAAAGGGTTTAAAAAACAAATTTTATTATTTTTTTATAAATAAATTGAAATCCAGAAAGCGAAAAGCCTTCCACCACCTTCTATTTTTTAGGTGATTTCAGATTCCCCCAGCGTAGGGGAATCCGAAAGAAGGTTACGGGGAAGGGTGGGCGGGACGATTGAGGCATTTGCCGTAATCATCCCTTTTTTGGTCCACCACAACCCTAATCCTGACTAAGTGTCAACATGGCCACTGTTGACATGGGCGCTTTACAAAAACGGTAGGATTATCAAATTGAAATGCAATTGAAATATTTATAATTTTATCTAAGCGAGCCTGGGTTGGAAAATAGCTGGAGCTGGGCCAAATGGCCCCATTCACTACATTCCGTAGCGACAACCAATGGGATTCTCCTTTCATATTACAGCCAATCATATTTATTACCTAGGCGGGTAGAATGCAAGTTCTATTTAGGCCTTTTAAATGGCTGTCGATGCACAGCACCAGCTAGGGTAAGATTGTTGTGCAACAGAGGCCATGCTGGCGGTGGTGGGGTACGATTGTCTATCAAACATGATTGTAGATAATTTACTTGCAACCACAGCTTACTCAGGATTATTCTGCATGACGAACAGGATATAAAAGTGCATTTTGGTTCAAGGGGTACTTTCAGAGGTGGGGATTTCTGTGGAGCCCAGTGCATAAAGCTCCACACACCTAGTTGGTGAGCGTGACTGCTTCCTGGCTAGGCAAGCAAAGCCGAACCTAGCAAACGCCTTTCCGTTGGGTATCGAGTTTGTTACGAGTTGTCCAGCCCATTTCGCTCTTGGGTTGTGCCGCACGGGGTTTATAAGGCTTTCGATATGAGATCGCTGGGAGATGGCCAAAGGGACGCTTTTGCTATTTGATACCGTTGCTGCCAAAATTGTTTGCGACCAGTGCAGCGCAGCACATGTCAAATGTAGCCGAGATATACCTGCTTGTAAGCGATGTCAAAGGTCAGGTTTGAATTGCACTCGCAATCGCGCTCAGTTTGACGGTAGAGTCATCTACGGGCTTTCCAAGGCGGGGTGGAAGCTGCAGCCAGTACGTATTAGAGTAGCCACTTGGACTCAGGTCATCGACATGTCTACTTTAGTCCCCCTAACACGCTTCCATCTGCGCAGGCATCTGATGCCCCTGGAGATTCTTCTTCCCAAGGCTTCGGAATCAGCCGAGATTCTAAACATCAGTTCCCATGCTATAAATACTCTTCTTCATCCATCCGGAGCACGCAAAGCCATGCATATCCACTATCCAAGCGCCGCTATCCAGGATCTGTTCGAGAAAGCAAAATTAGTGTTTTTCCACGTGTTTAACCCCTTCTACCCGCTCTTTTCAGAAGAAAGCTTCTATTTCCTTCCTCGCTCACAAACACTTAGGAAGCTCGTCATCCAAATTGGGTTGGAGCGTATGCCTTTGAGTGATCTGGTAAAGTCTGCCATGCGTCAAAACAACCTTTGTCGTGAGGACCTCGCCCAGCTTCCTTACACATTCGATTCTCTCCAATGCCTTCTGCTGGCGCAATTTGGATCGCGGCTGGCCTGTCTAACAAAGACCCGCTTCAGGGTTTTCTGTACCACCAACAGGCTTCTAACTCTTTTTGGACTACACCAGACACCGCTATCCTCTCCCCAGTGGCTTGAACGAACACTTGCTCTTCATTTGATCAACTTCGGGAGTTACAGCCTAAGTGTTGGCCAATCCATCATTTGGCTGAAGCTGATTTGGTTGAAAGCATCCTCAACTCATCTCAGCTATGGTTTTCTTCAAACCTTAACAAACCACAACTGCTTTCCCTTCTTAAGCGATCGCATCCACTTCATCACCAGCCAAGCAGTTTACCACTCCTTTACAATTGTCTACAACGCCAACATCGACTACACACTGGCAATCAACCAAAGATCATCCGCAGCCTGCTTCCTCAAGAAGATCAAGAAGCATCTAGCTTCCCATCACCATAACTTCATGTGGGGCTGGAACAGCCTATCTCAACTAGCACACTCGCATCCCAGCACGCTCCTCCGCCAATCACGCTTGGCCCTCGTGCTTCGTTGCAACACCGACTACATTGAACTAATGAAACTCATCTCATACATACCAAAGAACCCCACCACCAGAGTATCCACCACCCCTCTAACGTACACAATCAATGAATTTTCCCAACAAGGCCTCGATGTAGCCATCCGCTCAGTTCACCTGGCCTCGACCATCACCCCCTCCTCCTTTGGCCTCGACTACATACACATCCTCATCCCCTCTCTGGCCTACCTCATGGCCCACCACAAGGCTTTCAAGAAGACGTTTGGGTTCAGCCACCACTTTCTCAAAGTGATCATGCACGCCAGAGAAGCAATAGTAAAGGGTACCAACGTTCCCTTCATCGGTACAAATGCTACCGTCTGCCTTAAGCTGATTGACTTTCTCCTCCAGCGCCATAGCATCACTGGTAAAAGCCACCACCAACAAAAGATAAATCCATCATTGAAAAGCTACGCCCCAAACTCAAATAGCAAAACGCTGCTCGCAAAAGAATCTAGAACCTGCAGCTGAAATGAAATGAAAGGAACCCCGATGATAAACGGCACCTTTAGTCACCAATTTGACATCAGCCTAATCGGATACCCTAACAACACTTTGCAAAAGTTAGTTATAATCCCCCCAAAGCCCATAAGTCTTTTTTAAAATATACCCGCTACTTTTTCCCCCTCCAAGCCTACTGATGGAATCTTTTTTGCTGAGCTAACGTACGAATCGATCTGAGCAGGGGTTGTCAATCTGGTCACCATGTCACCCATCCCATCGTTAGCCTGCTTCTTAAGCTACCCCGATGCCAGCATGAACCAGGCTGCTTTTAAAAAACCAAGATACTTTATTTTATTATGCGACCAAATTTAACTATCATGTATATACTTCAGGAAAGCATATAATTTAAAATGGGGTTAACACGGATTAATATATTTATTACAATAATAACAAAGCATCCTAGAATAAAAATGTGTCACAGAGTATACATACCATATTGTTTGATAAGAGGAAATTCTTTGAGCGATACAGTATAGATACCAGTAAAGACAAATATAACAAGCCAAGGTGTTGTATCACCATCATCTAAGGGTTATCGGATTTGACAACAATTTATTGAAATTCAGATCAATATCCACTTATGTCATGTGCAGTCAAGCAACCACCCAATTTAGAATTAGTGGATGGATTCACACTCCAACTAAGCAGCAGATGTCTAAGAACTTTCCAATTATTAATAGCTCCTAGTGATATGTAAAGGCCTGAGGCATCAGAACTAGAAAATTCAAATCATTCACAATTCTGAGTCCAAGGTTCCACACCCGGTAAGCTGTGATAATTTTATCAATCAATTAAGTAAATAGTACAGGCTTGACAATCATTATTCCTTCTGTGTGGTATTATCTTGTACAAATCCAAGTTTATATTCCCGTGGCCTCCAATTTCCAACTTCTTCCTATTGATAAACTCCTCACTTACCTTGCTATATATACTTGATTTGTATATGAAACAAAGAAAGTTTTTTACCCTTAATAAATTGTTCATTCATTCATAGGTTTTTATCATCCTGTTATCAAGGTACAGTGAAAAAATATTGATCACTGACTAACATCACCAGATTAATCACAACAGTCTACAATCCAACATTCTTGAATAAAGCATCCAACCGGAAAGTATTAAATAGTATTACCAGCTTATAAGGTAAAACTAGCCAGCTACTATCAATCAAATCATCTCCAGCTAGAGGTATAAAAATCTCTCAAATCATCTGGAATAATTTACCCCCAATAACCTAAAAGCAACATGATCACTTTCTGCTGATCTAGAACCTTCTGGTCAGGGGAATCAATCTCTAGTGGCGCTTTATCTGACCCTTGCTTGTTTTATTAGCTCTGCCTTTCTGCTACCTGACCTGGATTGGTTTTAGGAATGTAATCAAATACTTGGTTAATTTAATATCTATACTGGGGTGAAAAACTCCTACATCTGGTAATATTTGTTTTTTCTGGTAGCACTGCCAGAGAAAACTGGTACCATGAAATTTTTCTCATTGAGAGTATAAATAATATGTACCACAAATACTCTGAGGTACTTTGGATCATGAAGTAAATCTTCTGAAGTTTCCTTGGTTGCTCTATAAGCTAAAAATATCTATAGTTCATGATTGTTGAAATTGGATAACCTGGTTTCTTGGCATATGTGCAGATAAGGTGTGGATGGTATATCTTTAATTGACATTAGCAATACTCAACCCCTAACTTTAAACAAAAATATGAGATAAATTTGTTAAGTTGTTTTCCAATCCATTTGCCTCACTGAAGAATGATATTGGGTTGCAAAGTGCACCAGTAACCCAGGATACACTATCCCTTGGAAAGTGGGTTGCGGATTTCAAAATGAAAAATCAATTTTGGAGGCAGGGTACTTTGCTGTCACCTCAATCATCATATATTAGGTGTATTCCTTTATTGATAGAGGTTTTATCAACCAATGATGATAAATTATATTCCTTCTTGATAGTTCAGGCCCCTAGAACACCAGCAATAAGTTGTCTGGGGTATTAATTGCAACCCATAGATCCTAAAGTATCTTTCAGAGCTTTTAAGCTAAACAAAGATCATCTGCTTGGGCGCAGATTCATGTGCAGAACAAAGCTTCAGTGAGAAAAAACCCTAGTGTACTTGATATAAATAGGTGAGATTCATTTTTCTGTGCGCAAACTTTCTGTGGCCTGCACCTTATTTTTTATCTAGCTTTAAAGTATATAATTCCCAGAAGTATATTAAGAGATATAAAAAAA